>CAKNXH010064244.1:64208-101778 GCA_932178445.1 Andricus quercusramuli | reverse complement strand
CGATCCTCCATCCTTTATACTCCATTTTCGATCCTCCAGCATCCATCCTCCATCCTCCATCCTCCATCCTCCATCCTCCATCCTCCATCCTCCATCCAGTTCAGTTGTTCAACAATAGGAAAAATAAGGAAAATAAAGAAAATTGAGGTATTTAGACCCCCACGCTTTTTTCTTTCTTTCTTTTCCTTCTTTTTCTTTCCTTCTGTTTTTCTTCAGGGATTGCTCAAAGTCAAATTTGATATTTTATAGTTTTTTTTATCACAGTGGTTAAGAAATCTGAAGAATTATATGAAATTTCAGTTATTTAGACCCTTATGCTGGAAGCTTTTTTTTCAGTCTGATTTTCATCGTGGATAGCTTAGATTGAAGCATGTAGCATTGAGATAAAAAGTGAAATTTGCTACCTAACATTTTCCTTTCTTAATATTACCTTCAATAAAATGAGAAAATGAGGAAAGTTTGGCTGATTTTTTATTAATATCAGCCAATATGATTGAAGGCAAAAACTCATCATCAAATAAATTTGCTTCAATCGGACGCGAGCGGATTTAAACCAATTTGAATTCACAAGGAAAAACTTTGTGCTTCGGACATATTTACAAGCAGGAGGGACAAAAAGTCAGGTCAAAAATGAAATTGTTTTTCATCAATCAAAGTTTCTTCTTTTGTTGTTTTATAGAAAGGAAAAGTTATGTTTCTTTCTCTAAGTACCTTCAGATTAAAAAATCAACATTTTATTAGTTATTTGTAAACCCCGATTCAACGAGTTATGTTTTGCAATATATTTTTTAATATAAATAAATATTTTTATTTTACTAATTATTCATTGCTTTCATTATGTTATGTCTTGGGTATATTCATTCTTCAGCTACCTTTTCCCCCACTCCTTATCTATATTCCCCCTCCCCACCTTGAAGAAAAATTCTGGTTACGCCGCTGTGAATAGCCGGTTGAAAAATCTGGGCTATTCATACACAAATTTGGTTACCAATAGACATTACCTGTGTTCAAAAGTCATCTTTTTTGGATTCAAGATTCATCCTTCGTAGTGGAAAGGTCATATTTTTTGTTGAAATAAATAAATTGGAAATTTTGATTCTCAATTGCTTTATTCTGTTCATAAAATGTTTCGTGAAAAAAATGTTACAAAATTGAAATTCCAGTATTTGAATAATGATTAGGGAAAGTCAGAAAATTATGGAAACTCGATGGCTGGTTTCGATCCTCATGTAAAAGAAATCTATCGACAAAGCTAGTCGCATCCATTCGCACTGTCATATATATGTGATTGTTGCCTGGAAAATTGTGTGATGATCCGTTATGACAATGACCATAATTATTATCATTGCACACATTATAAGATTGAGCTAAAAAATGCTTGTCGGATCTGAGATGTATACAAGCGGTCATTCGACCCAGCGGATGAAGGCTTTGACCAAGAACTAAACTAGTTTTCTGATTAAAGCTGCCTGATGATGATTGTTACCTGCCGTTCGTATAAAGGCGTAAAACTTATCGGAACGTTACGACATTCCGATGAATTTTGCGTTTTTATACAAATGGCAGATAACCATCATTATCAGGCAGATATCATCAGGAAGCTAGTTTAGAGCCTGGTCAAAGCCTTCCACCGTCAGGTCTAGTGACCACTTATATGTATATAAGTGGTCACTAGACCTGACGGAGGAAGGCTAGATGTCTAACAAATATTTTTTAGCTCCATCTTTCAAAGTGTATAATGGTAATAATTATAGTCATGGTCATAAAGGATCATCAAGCAGTTATCCAGCCAACAACCACATATATATAGCAGTGCCAATGCTTGAGACTAGCATTGTCTACAGATCTCGTTTACAAGAGATTCGAAATCAGAAAACTAGTTTTAGTTCTGGGTCGAAGCCTTCTTCCGCATTGTCGAATGATCGCTCAGTGGAGGATACCACAAGTATATTTCAGCTGAATCTTTCGAAGTGTATCCTATCGATGATTATCATCATGGTCATCACAAACCACCTCCTGATTATCCAAGCAACTAGCTAGGGCTATTCAGCCCTAGAGACTTCATAAATAAATACAAATACAGAGGGATGCAACTAGCATTGTTTATAGTTGTCCTTCACAAGAGCATTAGCAGTCACACAAGATATCTTACATGGCTATTAGAATTAGCTATTAGAAATATTTATAAAAAAACATTGAGCTAAATCTTTCGAAGTGTATAATGTCAACAATTATGATTATGGTCATTACAAATCACCACCTTCTTATCCAGCCAATAACCACATTAGAACAAAAGTTTCCCTGAATATTGTTGAAGCATTCCAGTGGAAGGTTAAAAAAATGTAACTTCCGGGAACATTCCTGGAACATTTTTCGGAATTTGGCATTTTTCGGCTCCAGGAAGCAGAGAAACTTTTTTGCTGTTCGTGATGATAGTGCTAGTGGGTGCGACTGGTGTTCTCTGATTCTTCTTTAGGAAGGTATTAGCAATCAGACAGGATATCATAGGATTACCTTACGGGATATCCTGAATGACTATTAGCATGAGCTATTAACATTAGATATTAGGAAAAAGCTGATTAATTTATTGAAATCTTTGAATATTTTCGCTATGATGTTTTCACTCGGACAGAGACATATCGCTTTGGAATCATCCAGGAGGGTACATCTTGATTGTGACCTTCCTGAGTCGTTCCAGAATGAGTATGGTCAGTCTCCAGTTTCATTGCAATGCTGTCTGAACGAATATCTGGAAATCCACCTGCAACTAATTTTGTAAAAAAAAATACATTAATGAAATTTGTATGCTCTTGCAACTTAAAGTTCTTATTATTACTTATTAACAATAATAAATTCAAGAAAATCCATTAGACTCCAAGAGAATTCAATGGAACGGATTTTGGGCAATAAAAGACATTATGAATAAATTTTTATAGATTTCAAGGAATTCAAGATAATTTGAGTATATTCCAGTGAATTATATAGAATTTGAGTACAACGATTTGCTTTGAATAAACATAAACTTGTAGATTGAAATTCCTAATATTTCATGTCGAAATATATTGCATCTTTAACAAAATAGTTACATTTTCTACCCAAAAAGATATTGTACCAAAAGAGATTAATTTTCAACACAAAAATACGAACTTTTATCGAGAGAGGTTAGTTTTTAAGCTAGAAAGTAAATTTAAAAAAAAACATTGACCTTTATACACGAAATGATGAATTCTCAACAGAGAAGTTAATTCTCAATCAAGAAATATGAATTTTCAACCAAATAGTTGAATTCTTAACCTAGGAAGATGAATTTTCAAACAAATGGTAGAATTTTTGAACAAATAAGATTAAACTTAAGTGAAAAACAGTTGAATTCTCAATGAAAGGAAGATTTACTGCAATTAATTTTTTTAAATATATTTTTTTTAATTAATCGCAGAACAAAAATAAATATCATCGAGCCTAATGAACTTTTCACAAACAAAAGACTTTCTAGCAGAATAAATAAATTTTCAACAAAATAATTAAATTTTTAACCAAATAGCTTAATTTTCAACGAAAGAAGTAAATCATGAAAAATAAATTTTAACAAAATAGTTGAATCTTCAACAAAAACGATGAATTTTTGGTTTGATTGAATTTTTGACGAAATACATGAATTTTCCACTGAAGGAAAGAAATTTTGAATCAAATTTTTGAATATCGAACAAAAAGATATAAAATCCAAAAAAATGGAATTTAGTTAAATTTTCAACAAAAAAAGCAAACTATTTTTTTGAATAGATTAATTTTCAACCAAGCGAATTAATTTTTATCAAACAAAAAAAAATGAAAAAAGAATAGAGTGCGAAGCACGAGATAGGCAATCAGAATGTATTCGTTGAAGCCGAAGGAGCTTTAACAAAAGAGAATTCACAATCACCAAACTTATGGTTAAACTTTTAACACTCGAGCAACAATTCAACCTAAAACTTTTTCTATCAAAATTTCAAAATTCGAACACTTTGAGGTTTTCATTATTTATGTTTTCAAAACTGCATAGATTTTTCTTCTAAAAATTGGTAAAATTCCTAAAAAAATAAATTCACTGTCATTTGTTGGTTTTCCCATTCACAAAATAATTCCCAGTTATTCTCTGGCTTCCCGGTCTAGAACGATCACCCGTAATCAGAAATTAAAACCTAAATTATTAAACAATCTTGAGGAAAAAATCACTTTCTAAACATAGAACAGTTTTTAATACAAATTCTACAAACTAATAATAGTTTTTAATAAAAGAGATTACTTCAGGATTGTTTAATTAGCAGCTGTTCATACTTGATTCTGTTCGATATTAAATGCAAAAATTAAATAAAAATTATATTTTCATTCTAAATATTATATATATTTAATATAAAGAATAAAGATTAAATTATAATCAATTTTTAAATAATAATTCAAATTTTGAAATGAAATATTACCCTATTTCATTTTACATTACTCGAAGTGAAATTTTGATAAATTGCCGTTATGTCCTCGGTTTACTGAATTGAATTAGCAAAATTTGACACACAAATATTCTCCCTGAAGACATTACAAATATTCTCAAACTCTGAAAGACTTCCAAAAAAGTATCAGGTAGTTTTTAATTTCTTCTTTCAAATTTTCTTGAAAATCTTAAATTATATCTATATAAACCTAAAAACAAATACACTTAAAAAAAAAGTTATTCGAAATTTTTATTTTGTTTATATTAAAAATTATTTTCCAGCTGGGAATATAATTTTTTCTGGTTAAAAGATTGTTGAAAAATTTTAGAAAGCATTTAAATTGTTTAACAGAATGCTTAACATTGTTTTAACAAATTTCAAAAATAATTTTAAATTTGAAAAGAATGCCAAAATAGTCAAAAAAGAATCAGGAAGATTTTAAGACAATTTTAAGAATAATCTGAATGAAAAGACTTTGGTTCAAAGAAATTCTTTTTTGTTGCAATACAAATTTGTTGACGTTAAATGTATTTATTTGAAATTATTGTTTACATTTGAAATAACATTAATTTAAATAAAATTTCTTAATGCAGAAGAACAATACAAGAACGAGATTTTTATCACAAGAGCAATAATTTAAAAAAGCGACTATGCACATTTAAATAAAAGGATGAATTGATAAATTAAAAAAAATTGTTACTTCAAATTTGAAAGATAATTTATAAAAATATATTGAGCATTAAGAAAAATTTCCTTAATCAAACTATTTGACTACTGTATTCTTAATAAACAATATTAATTAAAAAACAATTTATTTTGGCAATTTGATAATTTTTGAAATTTCTTGTTTCAAATATTTTCTTTTTCTGGATTTTTTCGTCGTTCCCTAAAATTAATAATAAGTTAATATAATTCATAAAACTCCGGAAAAATGAAAGATTCGAAACCTAATAATTCCGTAAATAAAAAAACGGACACAGGAAAATTTTCGAATTATACAATTCCAAAATATGACGAATTAAAAAACTGTTATATTATAAAACAAAAAATAATAAATATTACATTCATATAATGAAAGTATTCTTCATTTAATTTATTATTATATATTTGATTATTTATTTATTCCATTAACAAAAATATTCAAACGGGAACCGTTTGTTCAATATTCTCTTGATGCAAGGTAATGCAGATTTGATGATTCAATCACAAGACATATTTGTAATTATTATAATAATTAATATAATAATAATTGTTATTATAATAATATTATATTAATATTTATTATAAATTTTTGCGCAATTTAGAATTTCTCGAAAATGTGCAAAAAACATGTTTCCTTTTTAACCAAAAATGATGAATCTTCAACTGAGAACATTAATCTTTACCAAACAGTGTAATTTTGAAACAAAAAATTGAATTTTCTACTAAACTGATGAATCTTTAGTTGAATGTTTAATTTTCTAAATTCATCTTTTTGAACCAAAATTAATTTTTTTATTCAAATTTTTAGTACATTGATACAATTTTTTAAAATTAATCCTTCTGCTTTAAATATTATCTTTTTTTCATGAAAATTCAACTATTTCTTCAAAAATTAATGTTTTTCAGTTGCAGACAATTTCATACAAAATATTGAAGTTTCAAGCAAAAAGACGAATTTTCTAAAAACCAGTTGAATTTTCCACGAAATCATAACATTTTGAACAAAAAAAAAGTACTCTTAACTGAAAATATAATATTAGATTTTTCAACGAATAAATTGGAATTTTCAAACAAAAATGGATTAGTTACTTTTTCAGTTCAAAAATAAAAATTTTTGACCAAATAAATGAATTTCTAACAGAACATAAAATGCCTTATGAAATTGAGAATCAATAAATTTATTTATTATCCGCTTGACTTGACTGGATCATTATGATAGATAATTGGATAGGATGAGTAAAATTTTGATTTATTAATTTGAACTTACAACTGGTTGCAGTTTGCTTGTATCTGCTCCCCTCTCAACAACTACCTTGAAGAGAAGGAAACCGCTGAGATTCTGGACTCTGTGAATATGAATTCTAATGAATTTTTAATCGCAATCACTCGTAATTCATTGGTGTAAATGTTACATGAGTCCCAGTGAGTAATCTCTGGTTGCTGCAGTTGATGATAAAAAAGGATCTCGGGATAATGGTTTACTAGTTGGTCTACAACCCCTGTACGATTCGCAGTTGTTGGATCCACTTGATTGGGAAGATTGGTAATGGAACAATATTTCATTGATGAACTTCAAGCAGAAAGGCCAGAGTTAGGCCAGAAGCTACACTGATCTTACATCTGAATTCGTTGGTTTAGATTGCCTCTAGGATTTGCAGTTGTTGAATCCACTTGATAGGGAAGATTAGCAATGGAACAAAACTTGATTGATGATCTTCCAAAAGAGATGGGCCATATTTAGACCAGAAACTAGAATGATCTGGATGGTACTGGTAATGGAACAAAACTTGATTGATGAACTTTCAGCAGAGAGGCCAGAGTTAGGCCAGAAGCTACACTGATCTTACATCTAAATTCGTTGGTATAGATTGCATCTAGGATTTGCAGTTGTTGAATCCACTTGATTGTGGACACTGGTAATGGAACAAAACTTGATTGATGAACTTTCAGCAGAGAGGCCAGAGTTAGGGCAGAAGCTACACCGATATTACATCTAAATTCGTTGGTTTAGATTGCCATTAGGATTTGCAGTTGTTGAATCCACTTGATTGGGAAGCTAAGCAATGGAGCAAAACTTGATTGAGGATCTTCCACCAGAGTCGATCCAGAGTTAGGCCAGAAACTATACTGATCTTGATTCAGTGGTTCAGAATGCCTGTAAACGTAAACATGTGATGACTGGGCAGAGTCTCACGACCATGATCTCTTCCTTAGTAGAGCAATTTAGGTCATACGCAGTAGACCCACTAATTTTATCAGTTTTTATTGCATACAATTTCATGATACCAGCTTTGAGACTCTCTTGTTTTATCTATTTAGGAAGAGTCGTGTATGGTTGATGTTTGTAGAAGGCGTACATTGTAACAATAATGATATCAATGTTTTCACATTGAGTGAGTATGTCAAATTTCATATGGTAGCATAAACAATGAAAATCATGAGCGAGAAAGAATAGACATCCTTGGAAAAAATCTGTTTTTGTTGATCCAATGCTAACTCTGCAGTGACCCAAATTTTTACTCGACATTTATAATCATCTAAAGTTAGGCTGAATGATGTACAGAAATGTTTTAGTTGATCAAGATTAGAAATTCTCTAGGGAAAAATGGGCCACAATTCGAAGATCGCAAGTTGAAAAGGACTTCCGTATTCCGGTTGACCCTAACGTGTCAAAAACGATGTCCACGTATCTCAACTCTCCCTGGAGGATCTCTAATCAAGATCATGAACATTTTTATTTGAAAAAGTAAAACGCTAGCTCAATTCTCTATCAATTAAAACAAAATTTTGTCTTTCTCGAACCCTTGAACAATTTTTAAATTAAGTAAACTTGTAATTTAAAATTGGTTTCAGTAAATTGGTTTTGGAACTGTTCGTTGAAAAGAGGAGTATTAGACATGTCTTATCTCCTACACGCATCAGCAAGTAAAAAGCTGTAGAAATTTACATAGTCGGTTGCAGTTCCTGCATAAGAAAACAAATTATTAGAGCATCTTCTCTTTCCATAATTTAGCACATATATCTTTTTTTGACTTTCAAGTGAATTTTCTTCTGCCCAATGCACCCTAATCCACTTATTATTTTTCAATTTTTTTCCTATGATTCTGATAGCAAACTTTATTTTTCATGCACTTCAACATGTCAGGACCATCAATCTGAACCATCTCTGCAAAATATCTGAATAAGAGGAAGTTTTCCAGCATAGTGGTTGGAAAAAAATTTCCTGATTTTTGATATGTTTAACTTCTGATAACCAAAAAACGACGCTTTGTCAAGGCAAATTTTATTCTTTTCTGAAAAAATACATACTAAGACCTTTTATTTCAGCAAACTTTGAACAATATTACACTAAAATAAAAGATCCCAGCATAGCGATCTAAAAAAAATCCTCATTTTTCAATCTCTAATAACAAAAACACATCAGTATGATATAATGAAATTTTTTATTTATTAATGCACATCTACATGTCAAGACCTTCGATTTGATTCATCTTCGAAGGAAATCGGAAAATTTCTAGGGTGTGATAAACCCTATACAAAACGGTGCGCTCGCTATTAATATATATTATATATGATCATATCAGTTCATGTTAAATATGATGTTGCTAAAATCGCAAAACGATATTTATGTATCCCTGTTTGTATCACATCTTATACATATATCTATTTTCAAAATTACGATGTACATAAATTGTTATTCATAAAACACAATCAATAATTAATAATGGTAGAATAAAGTTAATAATCATATACATGTATTTCTCATTAAAAAATGTATGGTACAACAAAAATTTAAAACGTTATTGATATAAACAAAAGTTAAAGAAACTCTTAGCACATCAATACGAGCTATCATCGTAAGAAATGGGACTACTAGAAAAGCTTCCAGTATAGTCGTCTAAAAAACAAGGTTTAATAATTTTTGATACTTTTAACAACTGATGACAAAAGAACGACATTCAACATTGCAAATTTCATTTTTCAGTGAAGATCTTTGTGCCGAGAGTTTTCATTTCAGCCATTCTTGAAGAATATTGTAATAAAATAAAAAATCCCAGCATAGTGACCTAAAAACGAAATGTCTTCATTTTTTAATTTTTGATAACAAAACGACAATAGTCGGGCATAGTGAATTTTATCCATTTTTGCACATCTACATGGCAAAAACTTCAATTTGATCCGTCTTCAAAGAAAATCAGATAATTTTTAGGCTATGGTAAACCCTGTTGATTCGCAAAATAATATTTATTCCCTGCTTCATTCACATCTACTTCATGCCACTATTCAGCTAATTGCGATGCACATAATTGGTTATTCATAAAGTACAATCAGTAATTAATAATGTTAAAGTAAAATATTAATGAAATACTTGTATTTCTTATTTGAAAATGTATGCTAGAAAGAAAATTCAGTGACCATCCATTAGAGTAATCACTACAAGAAATGGGACTAATAGAGAAGCTCCAAGCATAGTCGTATGAAAAACGAAATATCATCATTTTTAATGCTCTCATCCACTAATGACAAAATAAGCGAGCTTTAACATTTGCCAATTTCATTTGTCAATGAAGATCTTTGTGCCAAAAAGCTCTTATTTCAGCCATCCTTGAAGAATATCATACTAAAATAAATGATCCCTGCGCAGTAACCTAAAATACAAAAATTGTCTAATTTTATAATCTTTGTTAACAAAACCACAATAATCGAACATACCAAATTTCATTAATTATTTCACATTTACATGTCAAGACCTTCAATTTGCTCCACCTTCGAAGAAAATCAGATGATTTCTAGGCTATGGTAAACCCTGCAGAAGAAAGTGCGCTCGCTATTAATATACAATATGTGATGTTATCCGTTCAAGATAAATATTTTGTTGCTGGAATCGCAAAACAATATTTATTCCCCGCTCCGTTCACATCTACTTCATATGACTATTTAGCAAATTACGATGCACATAATTTGTTATTCATAAAACACAATCACTAATTGATAATGGTAGAGTAAAGTTAATAATCATATATATGTATTTCTTATTGGAAAATGTATGATAGAAAGAAAATTTGAAACTTTATTGTTAGAAATAAAAATTCAAGAAATTTTCAACACTATTGCAGGATTTGCTGGATAATGTTTCAGCAAATTCAAAACCTTCAGAACAAGTGTTTTTCTTCTTTGGCTAATCTACATGATGCCGAAACCGTAGTACCACCAATGCAACGGTTTCGCCATAGTTCGTGATCATCAGAACAGAGAAGATATTGATGAGAAGTATTTCTAAAGAAACTTAAATTTTACGTTCCATTTTGAATCTTTTTTTGCTCAAAAATTGTTTGGTGTGAAGTGCTCTACAAGAGAATGACAGGCATTAGCCTGTCATTGTATTGTAGATCTATGCATGATACCTATGACATCTATGCATGATACGATTGCATGCATCTGGCGTTTGATACACTTTTCAACCTACACTATTGCTTCTAATTTAGGTATACATCAAAATAATTAAATTTTTATAACATTATCGCCAATTTTACCTTCAATTCGGAACAACCATAAGCTTGTTGCATATCGTCGGATGCTATATTACAAATTATAGCATTACCTGAAAGGTTTGTTCAGAGCGCGGAACAAATGAAAACAAAGATGACTCTAAAATTGATACATTCTTTTTTATCAGGTCAACAGCGAATAAAAATCAGATCTGAAAATAATATGAAGTATGACCAATTCAGCAATTGATACTTTTACATAACTACACATAAATGACGCCAGCGTGATGGTTTAACTTTTTTTAAAGGAGACCTATAAACAGTGCTAGTCTGACCATTCTGAACCGGTGGCATGTTCAAATATAAGAATTTCATTTTTGGTGGCGATTCGTTATCATGATCATAATTATTAACAGGATACTCTTTGAAAGATGCAGCTTTATAATATTCTTCTAGTGATATACGCACATAAACTGTTATTTGCCCAGTCGCAACACGGGTTTCAAAGGGACCATAACCCTCACAACTAATAAAACCAAGCGAAACAAAATAAAGGTCCCTTTTAGTAAGTACAAAAACAGCCATCTCATTGGAATGTTGGCCACGACGCAGCCAGTTGGGTACCTCATTGCCATTGGGTTGAGCAAAATCGAGGCCTGAAGAAAAAAAATTGCCATCCGGCATTCTTATTTTAACGCTTCTTAGAGTAAGCTCTGGAAATCCTGGACCTAATTTGGTAAGAAAAAATTACCATGATTACAATTTTGGTAGGCTTTTAACTTACACTTTTAACAGTTTTGAAAAATCACACAAAATTATCTTAAAACAGGGGAAGTAGGGTGATTTTTCACCATAAGAGGGGATTAAATAATTTCCAATCAAATCAATGTAGATTGTAGAAATTGTAGAACAATTTAAACTTAATTAAGGTAGCTGCCCCTCTCTTACGATCCTCACTGTAGAATCGGAGATTAATTGTGCCGTGACCTTTTACGTCGGGATCCTTTCTCACGATCCTCTCTGTAGGATCGAAGAGGGATTCAAACATTCTTAAACCTGCGCCTCTCTCACGATCCTCTCCATAGGATCGGAGATCAACTTAATAACTTAAAGAATAAAATGGCTCCCTACGATCCTCCCCGTAGGATCGGGGATTAAACCTGCTTCGCGTCCCCCTCCGGTCGAGTTTCCCTTCTCACGATCCTCTCTGTAGGATCGAGGTACAAATTAACGAGGTTCAACAAACCTCTCCTCCCTCACGATTCTCCCTGTAGGATCGGAGGGTTGTTCGTACTTTCGGCTTTCGCCGCCAGATCTCTTCTCGCGATTCTCTCCGTAGGATCGGAGACTGCTGTGGGTTAGCAAACCTGATTCCCTCCCTCGCGATCCTCACCGTAGGATCGGAGGCTCTACTTTTGACGGATCTAGCCCTTCACCAGCGAAGCCTAATTTTCCGTTTTTGGGCCAGATCTCTTCTCTCGATCCTCTCCGTAGGATCGGAGGTCAAGGAGAGTACAGCAGCTTGAACGCTCCTCGCGATCCTCCCTGTAGGATCGGAGGCTCTGTTCTCTATGGCCCTGACACTGGGTCAGTGAAGCCACCTTTCTCTTTTAGGTAAGCTTAATAAGAGAAATTCTGATTTTTGACCCTAACAAATATGATTGATTCATAACTAAATAACTGAATAACTAAATTCAATAGGAAACGCTTCAGGTATAATAATTAAACCATGTAGATCCGAAAAGGTACATATTTAACGAAAAGATTCATTTTTAACCAAGGAAGATGATTTTTTTATAAATGATAGTTGAATTTACAATAAAAAAGACATGCATTTCAGACAAAACGATTGCATTCACAACCAAGGACATAGATTCAACCAAATGATTGATTTTTTAAGCAAAAGGGACAATTTTCAACAAATCAGTTAAATATTAGAGCCAAAAAGAAGAATTTCCTCGAAGACAGTTGAATTTTCAAATTAGAATTTTTCAACAAAGACACATGAATTTTCAATTCAAATGGACGAATTTTTTATCCAAAAAGGCATTTCAATTCAACCAAAAAGTCAGGCGATAAAGAATTTCAACTGAATTGTTGAATTTTTCTTTTTGAAGCCAAAAAAGGAAAATTCTCTACAAAGCAGTTGAATTTTCGACAGAAAAATTAATTTTCAACCAAATAGTTAAACTCTCTACCTAAGGGAGGACTTTTCCACCATAAAGTTAATTTTAAACAAAAAATGAAATAGCTACATTTTCGATTGAAAAATCAATTTTTATTCGAAACACAATACTGACTTTTCAAAAAAAATCAAGAGCCTATGTAACAAAAAAAATTAATTTTTAATTAAGTAGTTCAACTTTTAGGCAAGGAGTTGAATTTTCAATTAAAAACCATCAGATTTTCAGTTAAAAAACTAATTTAAAACTGGAAGAGACGAGTTGAATTTTCAGTTTAAAAAATCAAATTTTCAACCAAGATAGTTTGATTTTATAACAACTAGTTGTATTTTCAAACAAAAAGGTTGCATTTTCAACAAAATTGTTGAATTCTCATTCAAAGAAGATTAATTTTCAACGAACAAAAAACAAAAATTTCACAAGGGTTGAATTCTTATTTTTCAAGCCAAAGAGAAAAATTCCATACAAAATAGTGGAATTTTCATCAAAAAAGATCATTTTCAACCGTAAAAAAACGAAATTTCCAGTTTGGAAAATATGGATTTTCAATGCAAAAAAACTATTTAAAAAAATTTGGATTTTGAACAAAGTGGTATAGCTTTAAACCAAGTAGTTGAGTTTTCAACCATAAAATGTGAATTCTGAACAATGAAAAATTTGATGGTTTAATTTTTAAGTAAAAATCATAGAATTTATTAACAAAAATCAATTATTTAAATTTTCACTTGAAAAATTTATATTTTCAACTAAAAAAACGAAATTCAATATTTCATTTTATTCATTATTTAATTGTTCTTATGATTCTATAGATATTTTTATTTATACTTTTCATTTAGTTATTTCAATACTTATATTTTCAATTAGAAACGATCAATTTTCAGTAAGAAATGGTTTCGGTGAATTTTCAGTTAAGAAAACTAATTTTCATATAAAAAACTAATTTTTATTAAAATAGTCTAATCTTCAAGCAAAAAATGAATTTGCGACAAAATCGTTCAACTATCAATCAAGTAGTTGAATTTTCAAACAAAAAAGATTAATTCTGAACCAAGAATGAAAAAGCAGAATTTTTAATTTGTTATTTGCGTTTTATTAATTTAGTTTGCATTTTAGAGAAAAAAAAACGAAAGAAAGTTTCCTAAGAAAGGGGAAAAAAGGAATTTTGTTCAAAAATTGAAAAAACAGGAATTAGAGAGTTTTTTCATTCTTAAGTTTTTATCTACATTATATCTTAAAATTGTCCGATTTTTAGTTGAAGATTTTCTAAATTTAATGATTGAAAATTAAAAATATTTTACTGGCAGATTTCAAGAAATGCACCAAAAATTTTGTTTGAAGACCAGCCCTATGCACAAAGAAACCACCCTATTAATAAAAACTAAAACCTGGAAAAACAAAATAGGCCATAACTCTCGAATGCTTGACACTTTTTTTGTGAAAACTTTTAGTTTTTTGTAGAAAATTTATGTTCCGGTTGAATTTGATATCTTGGTATTGAGAAAAAACTGAAATCTTTTCTGGATGAGAATTCAACTATTTTTTTGAACATTTTTTTTTTCAATTAAAAAATTTATTTTTTTCAAGAGAAACTTTATCTTTCTTGGATGAAAATGCAACTGTATGGTTGAGAATAAAACTATTTTGTTAAAAAGTCATACTCTTGGTTGAACTCTAAAAAAAATGTTTCCTTTTTTTATTAAAAATGTATCTATTCTAGTACGAATTTCATCTTTTTTGGATGAAAATTTAACTATTTGGTCGAGAATTCAACCATTTGGTTGAAAATTTATCCCTTTTTGTTGAAAAAATTGGTCTCTTGGATGAAAATTTCAATTTTGTTTGTAGAAACTTATTTTTCGTTAAAAAATTGATATTTTGATCTTGAAAAGTCAACTGTAACCTTTCCTGCATGGGAATTCAACTTTTAAAAAATTTTTCTTCTTTTTAAACAAAAATTCGTTTTTTTGGATTGAAAATTCCTTTTTTGTTTTTTTGTTGTTCGCTTTGGTAGAAATGTCTTTTTTTATGAAAATGCAACTTTTTGGTTACAAATTATTCCTCCTTGCTTGAGTATTCAACTATTTTATTTGAAAGATTTGGTTGAGTCACTTTGTTAAGAAATCATTTTTGTTTTAAGAATTATATTTTCAGTTGAAAATTCATCTCTTTTGGTGAAAGTTGAACTATTTTGTGAAAATTAATTTTTTCGAATTGAAAAATAAATTTTTCAACTGAAAATGTAACGTATCGATTTTTTTTAAATTGATCTCTTTTAACTGAAAATTCTCCTTTTTTTGGAAGAAAATAAATAATTTTCTTGGTTGCTTTTCATTATTCCGGAAGAAATATTTGCTATCTGTTAAGTAATTTTTATACATTAGTTTAATTAACTTCAAGTAAGTCTTTATTTATGTAAGATTTGAAGCTTTAACAGAGATAATGTTGGATCCAAAAAAATAGATTTTTGCCAAGGATTTTTAGTTCCGTGACATAGTAGTGTACATGTACGATATTTTGCAAACTGTGTCAACATATATTCACTGTTTGAACTAACATTATATCTAACCAATTTTTTATTGATATAACTTCATCTTTGCCACGTATTCTATTCTAAAATCTTGAAGTTCCATATTCACTAATTTTTATGGGGACATTTAAAACGAAAAATTTTAGGTTTACATGCTCAGGAGGGTAATTTCTTTAAACTGAAATCTTCCAAAAACTGATTCTCGAAATAAAACGCATCTAACAGATTTCAAAAAATACCCCCTTCCGATTTCATACAAAACATCATAATTCTGACTTCTGAAGTTACAGATTTTTCAGTAAAAATAGATCAACATAGATTTTCTGTAAAGCTTACAGATTTTTCTGCAGAGTTTACAGAATTTCGAGAAAATTTTATTAATCTGGTATGTTTACGATCACTGTCCATCTTTACTCAAAACTGTTCGATACAATATATTTGTTATAAATATTGATTATAATATTGTACCATACTTACGCGTACAATAAAGGCGGCCCACCAAAGTGAGAAGTAGAATGTTCGTGAAGATCTTCATTTTTTCAAAATCGGTCAAAACGGTAGAAAACTAAATCCTGATTTTTTAAATTGCGTATGAATGCTGAGTTCTTGAGTAACCGCTATTTATACTAACTTTTATGACTTCTAATAGATATCGAGGCTTTATTTATTCTTTAAAATAGATAGTGGTAGGCGAGGAAGAAAGGTGATTTTAGATTTAAACATTTTCCATATGTGCTAGATTTATTGCAAATGGAAAAAATAAAGTTATAAATTATTATTACAAACTATATGTGTTATGAATTGCAGGGTAGAATCAAGAAAAACAAAATGTATTCAATTTATTTCACTAACTGAAGTAACTTTACAGAAATTTAATATGAATATAACTTTACGCTAAATATTGAGCAATTGAGCAAATATTGAGCAATCCGGCAATTCCTAGACAACATGTCGTTGACAAGAATTGTTCGTTAAAGCTTGCTACTAAAAAGCATAGCCTCATCTTCACTTACAATTGTTTTTTTTAGAACCAGGAAGTTGGTTCAAACTTCTTATAACTTATTCTCTTTTGATTGTAGTATATTCTCTCCATTGATTGAACTTGTTACACTGAAAAATGTCTGAGTCACAAACAAATCTTTAGTGTTCTGGGTACAGCAAGTTTTTGAAAAAGCTTCCTGCGCCTGAAATAACAATTCTAAGTGAAGATGAGGCTATGCTTTTCAGTAGTAAGCTTTAACAAACAATTGTTTTCAACGACATCTCGTGTAGAAGTTGCCGGATTGCGCAATATGAAAGGGAGAGGCTTGATCATGATGTTGAAAGTAGATTTTACCAATATGAATGCCATTCAATATCAACATTCAACTTAGATTCTGATGATCCCATGTTCAAAATACAGTAAAACCTAAAAAAGAACACACAATTATTGGTATGTTTGTTTTGAAACAACAGATCTAACTTTATTACCAGAAGAAGCTCGTACTCAGTTTTAGATTAGAAGAAAAATCTACATACCTACAGGACATCCATGTTGTTGAAAGCATCAAATGAAAGATAGATTAGTAGATTCAATTCTTACATGATGATTCATTTTAATAAATTAAAAAGTTAAAGTTTTTTCGGGGTTGAATCGTGTGCGCAACTTTGAATCTTGCTGATGTTTCGTGGACATTGCAGTTGACTTCTTCAGGGCTGACCTCAAACTAAAGTTTCAGCCTATGTTATTCTATTATCTATTATCTATATATGTATTCTCTACGATACCGGTGATTGGCCAGAGCGCCGCATGGTGGGGAATGGTCGGACTTGATTGGCCAATCAAGTATTTTTTTAAAAAACCGGGAGGACGGAAAGCCAAATAGAACTGGTATTATATCCATTGTCCCTAATGATGTTATTAGAATGTTTTAAGATTTCAACTGCTTCTCAATGTATCCTCGGAAAAATATTGAACGTTGTTCTGATGACGGTTGTTTCGTCGAGTAACATGATATGTTCTATTTCGATATGACGCTCAGCTAGTGCTGATTGCGTGAAATGTTTCAGCTTGACTTCACTCTCATTTTTATGTACACGTTGGCTCACCGCCCTCCCGGTTTTTCCAGTATAGACTTTGCCACAAGAACAAAGGATTTCATATACTCCTGAACCAAAACAGGGTGCCTTTTCATTTTTAGGGTTCTTTAGAAGTTGTCCTATTTTCGCAGGTGGTTCAAGTTAATTAATGTAAAGTTTTTCTATCAAGTGTGATTACTAATGCTTTTGGAAAAATTGGAATGTTTGGAATGAATATAAAAAAAAATCGCAAGTACAATCGTCAGACAACATGAAATATTTTGAGTTCTCAAATCAAATTAATCATAGTCCCCTGATAATGAAAGTTCCGTTTCGTTCGTATGAAAAAGGAAAAAGTACTGGAAGGTTGGTAAGGATGCAGCTAGGAGGGTACATCATTGGCAGATCGAGAAAAACTAATGATTCCATAATAAGAATAGCCATTCTCCAGTTTTACTCGAATGCAGCTTGAGCCAAGAACTGGGAATTCTCGACCTCATTTGGTAAAAAAAAAATTAACATTATTAAAATTTCTGTCGGCTTGTAACTTGAAATTTTGAAAATATTAAAGCGTCAAAAGATTTATAAAGGAATCTGTATTATCATTAGAAAATAACAAAATTTTTGACTTCTTTTCAGGCTAGATGGAGCTATGATTTGAAGGTGTTTTCAAATAGTTTTTTTTTTCTCAAAAAAAGATCATCTCCTTTCACTCAGCTGGGATTCGAACCAAAGAACTTACGATTTCTGTTTCGGTGCTTTTCTCACCAAACTGCTAGAAAGATCGAGAGAAGAAACTTTATTAAAGAAAATATACGCATTATGATGCTGAATTTTACGAATCAAATTTTAGAAGGGATCAGTATTATCATTGGAGAATAACATACAGTTTTAACGTCTTTTCAGACTAGATGAAGCAATGAATAACAAAATTTTCAATTAATTTTTTTTTCTAAAAGTTCTCCTTTCGCTCAGCTGGGATTCGAACCACAGAAATGGGACTAAGAGAAAAGCTTACAGCATAGTCGTCTAAAAAATGAAATTTCATCATTTCTAATATTTTTAACCACGGATAACAAAAAAAAGACATTTAATGTAGAAAATATTATTTTTTCAAGGAAAATCTTTGTGCCGAGAGCTTTAATTTCAGCCATCTTTGAAGAATAGCATACTCAAACAAAAGATCCCAGCATAGTGATCTGAACAAGATTTACTCATTTTTGTAGCTTTCATAATGAAAACACAATGGTGGGATATACTGAATTTTATTCATTATTCCACATCTACATGTCAACACGTTCAATTTGTCCCACCTTCGAAGAAAGTTGGATGATTTTTAGGCTATGGTAGACCCTGTACAATAAAGTGCGCTCGCTATTAATATACAATATGTGATGATATCCGTTCAAGTTAAATATGTTGTTGCTAAGATCGCAAAACAATGAATGTTTGATTCAAAAATTTGTCTGCGTGCATGTATTTCTTATTAACATATTTATGAGGAGAACAATATGAAAAACTTCATTGATAGAAATGAAAATCTAAAAAATTCTTAACACTATTGAACGACTCGCTAGATAATATATTATTATCCCAGCAAGTTCACAACCTTTAGGAAGAGTATTTTCCTTTGCTGGCTAACCTACATGACGCCGGAACCAAAGTAACACCAACGCAACGGTTCCGCCATAGTTCGTGATCATCAGAACAGAGAATATATTGGTGAGAAGCATTTCTGAAGGAACTTTAATTTTAGGTTCTATTTCAAATACTTTTCTTGCTCAATAATTTTTTGTTGTGAAGTGCTCTACAATAGGATGACAGGCATTAGCTCAGAGCATGAAGGACTTCATTCTAGAAACTTCATGATAGGCTTGCATGCATCTGGCACTTCTTATAATTTTTAACCTACACCATTGCTTTTAATTCGGGTGTACACCCGAATAATTAAATTTTTATAACTTTATCGTCAGTCTAATTATCCATGTGGAACAATTATAAGCTTGCTGCGCGGAACGAATGAAAATGGAGAGGATTCTGAAATTGAAACATTCTTCTCTAAGTGGATCAACAAAAAATTAAACACAGACGTGAAAATAATAATATGAAGTGTGCCTAATTTAGAATTTGATACTTCTATAAAACTGCACAAGAATCACCACAGCGGGGTCGACGTGAGTCTTTTATAAGTGACCTATAAACAACGCTAGTCAAACCCCTTGGCAAGGTTATATATATGTAGTTTTTTGATGGTGGTGATTCGTTATTATGATTACGATGATTGACATTATACACTTTGAAAGAGTTAGCTATATAATATTGGTTATCTCCTAGACGCATATAAGCGGTTATTCGACCATCCACAAAACGGGTTTGACCAGGTTGTAAATCTTCACTGAAAATCATAGTCCCCACAAAATAAAAGTTCGATTCCGTTCGTATGAAAAAGCTAAAAGTATCGGAAGGTCGGTTAGGTTGCAGCCAGGTGGATACATCATTGTTGGGCTGGGGAAAATTGATGCTTCCATAATAACAAGAGCCATTCTCCAATCTTATTCGAACGCTGCTTGGAGCAAGAATTGGAAATGCTGGACCTAATATTGCAAGAGAAAATTAACATGATTAACACTTTTCTACGTTTCTAACTTATAACTTTAAGAAAATTTGAATCATCACCCAAAATAATCCCAGAACAGGGGAAATGGGAAGATTCTCCAGCATAATAGGGGATTAATTCGTTGTAATAAACTTAATGTAAATGTACTATACTAAATTTAATATGGCACGCTTCAGCTTTGATGACAAAATTTTCAACCGAAGAGATTATTTTTCTACCAAAATAGATGAGTTTACAACAAAGCAGTTCAGCTTTGAAGCTACTCAGTCGAATATTTTAGTGAGCCGTTGACCTTTAAACCCCACATAGTTCATATTCAACTAGATATATAGATTCAACAGAATAGTTGAACTTTCAAGCAAACGGAACGATTCGTCGACAAATCAGTTAAGTCTTCAAGCCAAAAAGACACATTTATTTGGAGGCAGTTTAATTTCCAACCAAAAAAACTCTAGGCTTGTCTTCCGATAGGCTGTTGGACTGGACGATCCTGGTGAAAGTGTTTGCCGAAGCAGAACCGAAAGTCTGGAGGTCGCCTTTCCCTGCTTCTACGAAACGAAAGATCCGCTGGTGGTTTGTTCTGTTTCTCTAGGAGTGTGGTGGATGCGTTGATTTTCGAGACCGCACCAGTCCCGAACGGTGGGTTTCATCAACTCTTACAACAAGGTGGTAAGTTGTTCTTCAGTCATCATAGGGCACAGTCGCTGTTCTAGCAAGTATTGTTCCTAAAGAAAAACTACGACGCCTTCCTTCTCCGTCTGTTTCCTTAAATATAGGCTGGTGAGAAGCTGCATTAATTTGGTAACGTTATCGAATCTGGTAAAAAGTTGTTCGTCGAATTCGTTCCAGCAGAGAGCGAGACTCTTAAATGTGGTCCACCATGTATGAGCCCCCCTCTTTCAGACTCATTCCGACCAGGCGAGTCCATTGACTTGGATCCGGGTGGGCTTGAGTGAAGAATCGTTCACAATCAGCAAAGAACTTCCTTGGATCCTCGTGATCTTTTTCCGAGTACTCTGGTATGGGTGGTGCTGGCGACTGAAAGGCGCGGATGAGGCTCAGCAGATCTGGCGCGGGTAATGCTGCTCTGTAGGATAAAGGCCTTCCTCAAGAGTGCGTGCGACCCTGGTGTGGTTGTTGGCTGCACGTGATGCAGCCGATGATGCGATTGTGGTGCTGCACCGGCTAGCTCGAGCAGCGAAATTTGGAGACATATCCCAATTCCAAGAAATAGAAAAAGAGTTTTTTTTTTAGGTTCAAGGGATGGAAGGGATGAACTGCAGGGATGGAGGCGTAAAAGGAAAAAAAGGAAAGGAATGTGATCTGATTACTTCAAGCTTCCGGAGTAGTGGATGCTGGCGTCGGGATCCTTCGTAACAAGGTCGGAGACCGAATGACCACGGTAAAAAAAAAAAAAAGGGGTGGGGATGAGGGGGCCCCAACCATCGCCCCCTCTTGTGAGATCCAATGCACGGGAGTGGGCGAATGGTGCGGCGAAGCCGCGCCAATCGCGCACTCACGATTAATGATCTCCCCGAAGAATGATCGAACTGGAAGAAGTTGTTGTGTGTTACCCGTTTGGGCATTGTTACACAATCTGAGAGAAATTTGACATGACTGGAATTTAAATTGACGTTTGTTATATGTGGAAAAAAAAGCCCGCAGGCGGGAAAAAACCACAATATCTGATAGTTTGTTTTATGAAAGAGAAGTAAAGAAGAAGAGGGGGAAGGTGGTAGAGGGGTCGAAAAAGAGAAAAGTGTTTAGTAGGTCGGGGGTGGCAAGGCCACCTCGACCTGGGTGACTTATTTCATTAGAAAGTCTCTTGGCATCGCGTGTTTGCGAAGCGGGTCAAAGTTATATTTCCCCAGAGAGGAGATATGTTCAAAAGGTGATAATGATGTAGATTTATAGAATTTAGTGGCCGTTTCTTTGATATACTCTGAAATGTAAGGTAATTGAAATTCTCTGTGGAGGACAGAGTTCTTGGTATATCTAGGAGTTTTTGTGATACGTCTGAGGAATTTATTTTGTATGGTCTGGATGTGATTGATGTTACTTTTAGACGCACCTCCCCAAATTGTACAGGCATAGGTTATGATTGGTCGAATAAACATTTTGTAAATCAGGATACCATATTCAGGTTTTAGACTCGAGTGTCTATTAACAATAGGATTTAAGCGCGAGATAACCCCGAGAGCTTTCCCTTTAGTTTCATGGATATGCTGTTTCCAATTAAGGCGTTTATGAAGTTTACCCCCTAGGTATTTTACGGAATTTTTCCATTCTATTGGTTCATTAAACATTTTTGGTGGATCTATTTTAGCAGGCCTTCTGACTGAGAAAAGGATTGATTCTGACTTTGCTACATTAATTTTTATTCTCCAAAGCTTAGCCCATGCCTCAATGATTTCAAGAGCTTTGTTAAGTAATCTTAGGATTTTCGGAACTGACCAAGAGGAGGTAAATAGTGCGGTGTCGTCAGCATACAATCCAATTGTAACTTCGGGGACCTCAGGGATGTCGTTAACGTAGATGATAAAGAATACCGGTCCTAGAATACTGCCTTGGGGCACACCCGCTCGGATGTGTTTCTCTTTTGAAAGTGTCTGGCCTATTTTGACTGAGAATTTTCTGTTGGAGAGATAAGAATGTATGAAATGGATAAGCCCTCTTGGGAAATTGTAATTTATTAGTTTTCTGAGCAGTCCTACGTGCCAGACACTATCAAAGGCTTTTTCTACATCGAGGAAAACAGCTCCAGTATGTTTTCTTCGATTGAAATTCAGGCTAATGGCTTCGGTAAGCTTAAGCATCATGTGCTGCGTAGAGTGACCTTTTCTAAAACCGTATTGTTGTGGTTTAAGGATGCTGTTTTCCTCGAGGTGATAATTTACGCGAGTGAGTATTATTTTTTCAAAAATTTTGCTCATTGTATTAAGAAGACTAATAGGCCTGTAGCTTGTTGGATGATATGGGTCCTTGCCTTTTTTCTGAAAAACTAAAATGTGAGCTATTTTCCATGAATTAGGAAAGTAGCTTAGTTGAATACAAGCATTGAAGATAGTGGCTAGGAGAGTGAGACACGAGATTGGAAGTTTTTTGAGGACAAAGTTTGAGATTGAATCAGGACCGGGTGCTTTGTTGTTTCTAGCAGTTTTAATTTGTTTTGTTAGTTCTTTATGGGTTATTTTCTTGAAATTATCGGTACTGGGAATTTTAAGAAAATCGGATACAATTTGTTCACATTCAGCAATGTGTTGAGGGTCGGATGGCTCGTCATGTGGGGCGAAGTTACTTTCATAATTTGCTGCTAGGAGATTTGCTTTATCGGTAGGAGAAAGCGCAAACGTTTGATCTGGATTTTTGAGAGGGGGAATATTAGTTCGCGGCTTCGTGAGGGCTTTAGTCATACGATATATTGAATTGTCTTTAATTTGAAGTTTGCCGACTTCTTTATTCCAATGTTTGCATCTGTGCTCTTGAACTTTAATTGCTATAGTTTTCCGAAGGTGGTTAATGATGTTTTTAAGTATACAGTTTTTAGTTTTTTGATGTTTTCGGCAAAGTTTATTGCGAGTTTGGATAAGGTCTTCAATCTCGGGGCTGAGAGGTGAATCCAATTTGTTAGTGGTAGTCTGGGGAACTGAAGTGTGGATGGCAGTTTTTATGCTAGAGGTGAGATTAGTTATGGCTTCGTCAATGTGAGTAGTGCTTGTTATTGAGGGTTCGAAATTAACATGTGTTTCTAGGGTCAAGTTGAATTTTTGCCAATTTGCTTTCGCAAAATTATAGCGAGGCGCGACCGGGACTTTTTCACAATTAGTGAAAAGGCTAAGAAGAACTGGTCGATGATCTGAGTCTAATTCATCAATGGTGAGAGTGTCGTGATTGTAGAAGTTATTTTTGGAAATTGCAAAATCAATAAGGTCAGATTTATGTTTAGTGTTGTGAGGGAAAAAGGTATGGGAGTCTGGTGCGGAGAAAGACAGATACTGGTCGTTTATGAATTCAAACAATTGTTTTCCGATTTTGTTAGTTGTTCTGCTATTCCAAGCTAGGTGTTTTGCGTTTAGGTCCCCTGCAGCAATTACCGAGGTTGCAAGTTTGAATATTTTTCTGTAATCATTTTTTACAAATTTGCGAGAGGGTGTCTGATAGAGCGATACTATGGCATACGGTTTTCCGTGTATTTTTATTTGTATAGCAGTAGCTTCGAGGGCTTCAAGTTCAGGAATTATTAGTTCGTGGTGGTCGATGTTTTCTTGAATTAAAATCGCGGTACCTCTGTTAGTGTTATGTCTGTATAATTTATAGCCACGAACTAGATTGATGCGTAGGGATTCGCGTAGTAGAGTTTCACTGAGCAAGCAAATGGTAATGTTATTTTTGTAGAGGTATGTGGCTAATTCATATCTCTTTTTAAGGATACCCTGGGCATTCCAAAAAATTATTTTTAGTGTGTTATTATTGAAGGTGGCCATTTTCTATAGCGAGTGAAAGTATATTACTTATGATCTCAGCGGTTGAATTTATAGCTTCCGTAATGTTTATCTTCCCCCCCATTATATCGGTGGTTAAGATTGTAGCTCTTTTTAAGAGGTTTACTAGGTTTATTTTGATGTCCTGAGTGGTTGAACTTTTATTGGGTACGATTTCTGGAATGCTTTTATTCTGTGGGACGGTAATTGTTGAGGCGATTGGTAGTTTAGCTCGATTATTAGTGGGTTTTGGTATTTTGGATGGCTGTGTAGTTTTAGTTTTGATCATGCATGTTTTTGATGTAGAGGCGACAGCAGCGCTATAGAGCGGTAATTTTTGGGATAGCGGGGCACTGTCTACTGGTGTATTTACATGTGCCGAATTGTCTTTTGGTGCGATCTGTACAGGTGGTTTAGAGGGAGCAGTTTCTTCTTTAGAATTGTGAGGTTTTGGTTTAATGTTATTATTGGTTTTTCTTGAGGCTTTTTTAAAGGCAGAACAGCCCCTGTAATTCGCGGTGTGGTCTCCAGCACAGTTAGCGCAGGTGGCCGGCGATTTTCGATCTTTTGTGCACGTCAGACTCAGATGCGCGCCCCCGCACTTCACACAACGTGGAGTGGCGTGGCACATGTCAGAGACATGGTGGAATCTTTGGCACTTGTAGCATTGTGAAGTTTCCTTCGGTTTAACATAGGGCTCGACTTTTATTTTTATAAATGCAATGGCCTGCAGATTGAGGAGCTCTTTTGCTTGAGGGATATTCGGCACCGTTACCAGAAGCATTGGTAAGGCTTTTTTAGTTTGTCGGTTTCTCATGCGAGCGACCGATGTAATTGTGAATCCTTCCTCTGTGAGTTCGGAGAGAACTAAATCTTCCGGATAAGCAGTGGGAATATTCCTAATGACGAGCTTGATAGGTGGCAAGTTAGTGCTCTTATGTAGATAGTACGAATGACCACGGTGGCGGAAGCGCGCTCTTTTATACGGTGAGCGCGCGGCTTCTCCCACCCCGTGGAAGCGGAGGCGAGAGTAGGAACCTCAGTCCGAGATTTCTCCCCACTCCGTCGTTTTGTGGGCACGCGGTCCAATGAGATCATTTTGTTTCGATCTGTCATGCTCACTACTTGCTTCTACAACTCTTAGCATCATACATTTTCTCAGTGATAAGTAAAATTGGAGACGGAAACTATTAACTTGAGATGTAGAAAAAACATACATAACCATGAACAAATACGAAAGAAAGTATATGCGTAAAAGAACGGTAAAAAAAACAATATATCTAAAACTATGAAAAGTTATGACGTTAAATATTTATTTATAACAAAAGGCGACAAGGTAAAATCGATATGATAGGTGAAAAAATTATATATAAAAGAACAGAATATGTACATAAGACGCGAGACCTGATCTGACCTAAATAAAAACTATAATAATATTATATTATACCATAATGTATAATATTAATATTATATTGTTATATATTACTTTGTCATATTACTATTAATGAAATTGATATTAAGGCAGAATATCAATAAAGAAATAGAACGGAATCTATGCAAAAAATTTTAAAGTTAAAAAAAAGAAAGTGGCTGGGAAATTCTCAACCAAAAACATTTTTTTTGTCAAGGAGGGTAAAAAAATCAAACATTTTTGTAAATTATTTGAGTTAACTCGAAATTAATCTAAAATCAAGTAAAGATTAAAGCCTTATCAGATATAACGTTGGATCCATAAAAAATTGTTTCCACTCAAGCACTTTCTGTTCAGTGACGTAATAATATACATACATTGTATAAACAAAGATTAAATTAAACCAGATTTTCGTTGACATAGATTCACCCTGGCAAGGCTTTGATTCCAATATCTTGAAATTCAACATTATTCCATTCTTAAACGTGACACTGTTAAATGCCTTTCAAAAACTTCCAGAAACTGATTTCTGGAACAAAACGCATCCAACAGATTTTAAAAATCAAAATTCAGGTTTTACGGTTAATATCTATAGATTACTGTCAAAAATTTCGAATCAAAGATCATTAAAAGTATAATCCATTTTTGCAGTGAATATGAAATATACCCTCTTCTGATTGCTTCGAAAAATATGATAATTTTTAACTTCACTGAGAAAAATGTGAATATCTTCTAGATAAAAACAAAAAATAAGTGCATATTTTATGCAGAAAGAAATGCTGCTGAAGTCACAAAATTTGCATTTCAAATAGGGACAGCGTAGCTTTTCTATAAAGATCACGGAATTTTCTGCAGAGTTTACAGAATTCCAAGCAAATTTTATAAACCTGTGTTTTTGCGATCATTGTCCATCTGTACTTAAAACTGTTTGATATATATATATATATATATATATATATATTTATACACATACACATATATACACATTTTTCATCAATATTAATTAAAATATTGTATTATACTTACGCACACAATGAATGCGACCCACCAATGTGAGAAGTAAAATGTTGGTGAGAATCTTCATTTTTTTCAGAATCGGTCAGAATGGTGGAGAACTTAATGACGATTTTTCCAGAACTTCGTATGAGAGCTATCTTGACGAGTGACCGCTATATATACTTTTTATGAATTTTATCTGATAACAAGGTTTTAATTATTTTTTCAAACAGACATTGCCAGGTGGATAAGGCAGTAGATTTCCAGTTACATTTGACCATAAATGCTTGATTTATTATCCATGGAAACTATAAAGTTATAAATTATTATAACAAACTAGATATGTATTTCAGATTGTGGAATAGAAGCATGTAAGAATTTCTTTGTTGATTCTTATTTAAAAAATTTTGTACTTTAATCATAACCTGTAAAATAAGAAGGTCCGGATTGATGATAATCACAAAAATGACAAATGTATTCAATACAATTTTCGAACGAGAAGCATATTTAAAGAAGAGATAAATATCCGAGTGAATATAAAACTGTAATATTGAAGGATATATAACAAATCATGTCATAATGAATAAACTGAAATTGAGGATGCCATTTGTAAAAAAAATCATCTAGACTTTTCATTTGTTGATAAAAAATCATCCAGGCCAACCAGTGTCAAAATTTTCCCTAAAACTGTTGCAAACCCTATATTCATTATTAACAATATTGTGCTCTATAAACTCTCTCACTTCATCATTCATAACAATAGGAATAAATAAAAACTCTCAATTACCAGAATTATTTTTTGTTGTTGAAATATTGGTATTATTGCTTGACAAAAGATAAAACTTTTGACTTTTCCTGAAATAATTGCAATCTTCCATGAAAAAACTAGAAAAATATACAAGTGGAAAATACTTTGAAAATCGAAAACAGAACTCTGTTGGAAAGTAGTTTAAACTTTTAACAACTTTCATAAATCACAGGTCAACAAAGAAGAGACTTCACAGTCTAGAATGCTCTCAAAACAGGGAAAATAGGGTGACTTTCCACGATAATAAGGGAATAATTTCCTTGAGGATCATGCCCAACTGTGTGACTCTAATATTTCGTATTTTAGGACCCCCCTGCATAAAAATGGCTCATGACAAAAGATTGTAGATGCAACAGATTCTGATCTGTCTTGTGTCAAATATTGTCTCGCCAAACACTGAGCGGACATACTGCGATACTCACGCTCACTGCAACTATCCTGGATCAAAAGTTGTTTGTTGTAGTCTGTTGGCAGCGACAAGTATCGTGTGATTAAGTTGAATGGAGGTATAGCGTATATTATATTCATTTCGTGCATATACCATGTACCACAATACGCTAGTCGGGTGCGCACAAGTTCCCAGACTTCGATCACCCGCCTTGCACGTGCAATAATACCCTTGGATTGAATCGTCATCACAGTTAGGCTCATCCTCATCTGTCGGTACGTAAGCAATCTAAAGTTGGTGCCGAGTTGCTTATCTGAATCGTGAATAAACTCGAACTCTGATCAGTCCCGGCTCTGGTATAATGTCGTGATGTTACTCGTTCATGACTTCCAACTCTTCATCTTCCCACTGTAGCTTATTCTGAATGTACGAAGGAGCAAACTTGACCTGATACATAACGATTGTTAAACCTTGAAGGAATGCTCATGTCAGAGGAGGAAAGTTATGTACGTGTTGAGCATTCAGCTGAACCCATCGTTGACCACCTCTAGCCTGCGGATATTTCATTTCTACTAGTGCTTCGACAACGTCCACTTCACGCGCTCTAGCTAACAATTGTCTAACCAATACAGCATGAGCTCCTACCATGTCAATAGGCGGATGGTACCTCTTAATTTTATCTCCGGCGATACGATAGAAGTCATCGAGGTTGGCCGCATGCTGCACTGGAATCGTGTGATCGAACAACATGAAGATTAGTTTGATGTGGCCAATTCTGGCCTCCACTATCTATTCATTCTTCGTTATCAAACGCGATTCGTTCGCATCCTCTGTATGAAATTCTCGCTGTCCAGGTTTGAGAAATGCCACCATTTTTCTCAAAATTCCTAGATGCTCTAGTGAGGCTGTAGCATCTCGATAGCCTCTATCGACAACGCAGATCGACTCTTCTAGGAAACACTCTCTCAGTTTGTCAATGTTCCTTGGAAATTCGTTGTTAAGTATCGCAGCATCATCGTTCCAAAAATTTGAGAAGTACGGTTCATAAATGTCCAATATTTAGCCATCTGGTGCTACAATTAAAGCAGTTTTTACTGAATGTCGACGCTTGTGAATGTAGTAGGACTGTCGCAGACTGAGGAAGCTGCTACTTTTATGGATGTAACTATAAGTGCCGTCTATATATGCAATTATTCTGCGGATATTAGGCTGTGGATTGTATAATTCGTTAGCGAATTCAGTCACATGTCTCGATATATAATCCTCTCTCGTTATCGCATCAAGCCCTACATTTTAAGGATCAAATCTTAGCATGAGCGATTGTCTGACTGTAGCCATTGCTAGACTCGTAGCTTGTCTGCTTGAATACCGAAATATGACCATCAGACATAAACATTATCGATCAGAGGGTCCTAAACTGCATAAAATCAAAGACGCACAGAATTGGGTATGATCCCTGAGCGTGGCACCAAACCCTCCTCGTGTTTTGGTATGTTTCCTTCAGTATGCACGAAAAGCGGCTTTGGAAGCAACTTCAATTGAAAAGTATCTTTCTCTCGACATTCAGAAACGTATATTTTCGATCAAGGGGTCCCAAACTACAAAATATCAATGTGAAAACGAGTTGGACATGATTTCCGAATGTGGCACCAAACAGTCCCCGATTTTCGGCACGTCTACTCTAGCGTGCACCAGACGCAACCTTTGATGCGATACTAACGAAAAACTGTCCATTTTTTGACTTTCTGGCATAGGAACTTTTTATCGGGGATGTCACCATCTACAACATATCCCAAATTCAGAAAAATCCACCGAGAACTTTTTTCAATGTATTTGATGCGGGGTCCTTCATCTTTTTATATGAAAATTTAATTGTTTGGTTGAAAGTTCACGTATTTTTTTGAGAATTATTATTTTTCAAACTGCAAATGAAACTATTCCATTTTTGGTTGAAAATTGCTTCCATGAATTGAAAACCGCTATTTTTGATAAAAAAATTTATATTTTTTAGTTAAAAATTACTCTATTTTTTTGAAAATTCATTCACTTTGCTGAGAATTCGCCTTTTTTGTTAGAAAATTAATCTTATTCTTACAACAAATTCATTCTTTTTGGTCAAAAATGCTAGTGTTTTTCCGAAAAGTGGGTTTTTAGCTTAAAAATTTGATAATTTTATAGAACATTACAGTACTCAGTTGGAAATTAACTTTATTACTAAAAAAATATTTATTTGTTAATGATTTCTCTTTTTGGTTTTGAAATTTATTTAAAAGAATCAAATTTCATGTTTCCTGGTTAAAATTCTATTACTTTTTTTCCCCGAGAATTCATCTTTTTAGGTCGAAAATTCAATTATTTTGTTTAATATGCAAGTATTTTATTAAAAAGTCATCCTTCAGGGTAGAAAAGTCATTTTTTTATATGAAATGAATAAATTTGAAATTTTAATTCTGTTTCTGAAATATTGTTTTATTCTCTCCATAAAAGATAATATTTTCAAAATATTACAGGATTGAAATGCTGGTATTTAAAAGCTAATTGTCAGGGAAAATTAAAAATTTGTCAAGGAAAAATTTGGGAAATTTGGAAAATTGAGTTTTCAGCCTGCAAAGCATATGTATGTTATTTTGAACTCAAAAGGATGCGATTCATTTTTTAGAATTCCAGGTGAATTTTAACGAATTTAGGATGAATTTACAAGAATGAATTGGATAAAATGGCAGTGAACAAAATTCAGGGTGAATTTAACCGAATTGAAGGGTTTTGCGAATAAGTAAAAAGAAAATTTGAAAAATAATCAAGTATACATCAATAGGAATCTAGGGTAAATTCTAAATCAATTTAAATTAATTGCGAAAAGTCAGAAATATTTCATTGATTTTAGTAAAACTGAAGTGAATTTATAAGAATTCCAGGGAATTCAGAAGAATTGAATGAAATTCATATGAATACAAGAAGAATTTTAAAAATGCAGGGTGAATTACAAAAATTTGAAGTTCAAAAATGATCTATGGAATTCAGTGTATTTCACAGGAATTTAAAAGAATTCAAGAAAATTAAGTTGTAGAAATAGACCTGAATTCGAAATTTGTTCGCCCTTTGGCCTTTCTTTTTGAAAGAATTAACAATAGTTACTTCATCAAAAAAAAGTGAATACAATTTCATTTGATGAAAAAGTGGCTAAGGGTGACTTAAGTGACTTCAAAATCTCATGAAATGTTTTGGATTATTTAAAAATGTTACTATATTTTTCAAAAACTTTAAAACTCAAAGAACCCTGTATATCTTGTCAAATCCTTGGAAATCTTCTAAAATACCATGCAGCATTTTGGAATCTTCAATGTCAGCCTAATATTTTTAAATTCAAAAGTCAAAAAGATGATCTTTACCGAAGCACAATTACACACCGATAAAAAAAGGAACACTATTAAATAGAAAATTTTATTTTTCAGTACACATCTACATGTCAAGTCCTTCCATCTTAAGCAATCCCCGAAAAAGTCGGAATAATAGAAAAGATTCCAATATAATATATTGTTATAAGAAACCAAATTTATTAATTTAATTGAATTTTTCACCTCCAAAAATAAAAATAAAACATTACAATACCATAGAAAAATGTATTTTTTAATGCACATCTGCATGTTAAAACCTTCAATTTGAGGCATCTCCAAATAAGTTTGGATTATGAGGAAAACATTCAGAATAGTTTTAAAAAATGAAATTTTTTTATTTTCCAGTCATTGTTAACAAAAAAATATTTCCATTGCATGAAAAAATATTTTTCTAAGCGCATCAGCATGCCAAGAAAATCAGTTTGAGCCATCACCGCAAGAAATGGGACTAACATAAAAGCTTAGAGCATAGTCATCCAAACAATGAAATTTCATCATTTCTGATATCTTTCATCATGAATAACAAAGAAAACGACATTTAATATAGAAAATATTATTTCTTCAATGAACATCTTTGTGCCAAGAGCTTTAATTTCAGCCATCCTCGAAGAATAGCATACTAAAATGAAAGATCCGAGCATAGTGATCCAAACAAGATTTTCTCATTTTTGTAGCTTTGATAATGAAAACACAATAGTGGGATATACTGTTTTTTATTAATTATTCCACATCTACATGTCAAGACCTTTAATTTGACCCACCTTCGAAGAAAATCGCATAATTTTTGGGCTATGGTAGACCCTGTTTAAGTTAAATATGTTGTTGCTGAAATCGCAAAACAATATTTATGTATCCCTGCTTGTGTCACAACTGCTAAAGATCACCATTGAGCATATGATAACGTATATAAATTATTATTTATAAAACGCAATCACTTATTAATGATGCTCAGTTCAAATTAATAATCTATATACACGCTCAGTCCCGCTAGATTTGCATCAGAACAGAGAAGATGTTGATGAGAAATGTTTTTGAAGAAACTTAAACGTTACGTTCTATTTAAAAATGTTTTGCTGTGAAGTGCATTCATCTGGCATTTGTTATACTTTTTAACCTACACTGTTGCTTCTAATTCGGGTATTTACGCAAATAATTAAATTCTAGTAACTCGCCAGTTTTTATGATCAATGGAACAATCATAAGCTTACTGCATATCGTTGAATTCAATATTAGAAAATATATCATCAACTGAAAGGTATGTTCTATAGCGCGGAACAAATGCAAATGAAGAGGACTCTAAAATTTATACATTCTTTTCTAAGTGGATTAACAACAAATTAAACTCAGATGTGAAAATAACAATATGAAGTGTGACCAGTTTAGAATTTGACACTTCTATAAAACTGCACATGAATGACCCGAGCGGGATCGAGGAGGATCTTTTAAAAGTGACCTATAAACAATGCTAGTCTGACCCCTCGGCAAGGTTATATATATGTAATTTTTGGGTGGTGGTGAATCGTTATTATGATTACGGTTATTGACATTATACTTTTTGAAAGATTTAGCTATATAATATTGGTCATCTCCTAGGCGCATATAAGCGGTTATTCGACCATCCACAAAACGGGTTTGACCGGGTTGTAAATCTTCACTGAAAATCATAGTCCCCACAAAATAAAAGTTCGATTCCGTTCGTATGAAAAATTCAAACATATCGGAAGGTCTGTTAGGATGCAGCCAGGTGGGTATCTCATTGATGGGCTCAGGAAAATTGACGCTTCCAAAATAATTAAAGCCATTCTCCAATCTTATTCGAACGCTGCTTGGACCAAGAATTGGAAATCCTGGACCTAATGTGGTAAGAGAAAATTAACATGATTAAAATTTTTGTAAAATTGCAAAAATTGTAAAATTTTTCTAACTAATACTTTTGGAAATTTGGAATCATCACTCAAAGTGATCCGTGAACAGGGGAAATAGGAAGATTCTTCACCATGATAGGGGATTAATTCTTTTTAATAAAATTCATGTATATGTACTATATTAAATTTAATATGAAACGCTTCGGGTTTAATAATGAAATTTTCAATCACACATTAGCAAAGTAGTTCAGATTTCAGCCATGTGGTTGAATTAATTTCACAGCAAATTATTTTTCAACAAAATATGTAATAGTTATTATTTTTACTGAACAAGGTTTCGATTTTTCATGAAAAAACAGTTAAATTCATCTAAAAAGTACAAACTTTCAACAAAATAGTTGAATCCTGAACCAAAACAGATTATTTTTGACTAAACAGTCGTATTTAAAAAAAAAAAGATCAAATTTCTACCAGAAGAGATTAACTGCCAAATCATAAAGATAAATTTTCAATGAGAGTTGAATATTCAACCAAGAAAGATTGTTCAATTAAAAGAAAAAAAATCCAACCTAATTGTTGAATTTTCCTTTTTTAGGCAAAAAAAGATAATTCTCTACAAAATAGTTGAATTTTCAACCTGAAAATATGAATATTCAACAAAAAAGTTCATCTTCAACCAAATAGTTTAAGTTTATACTAACGAAGATTAATTTCCGAAAGAAATTAATTTTCAAACAAAAATGGTGTAGTTGAATATTTAATTTAAAAAATAATTTTCAGCTGAGAAATTTTTTTTGGAAAAATAGTTAAAAAAGTAATGAATTTTCAAGTGAAATTATAAATTTTCAAACATAAAAATTAATTTTTGACAATATGTTAACTCTCAAGCAAATAGCTTTTCAACCAAAGTGATAAATTCGCAATAAGAAATTTAATAGTTGAATTTTCAACCAATTTTCCTCTAAAATTGGAATATTTTGAAGAGGTTATTTTCCAAAGTTTTTATGTTAAATTTGTTTTTTTTTCGTTTTTCTAAAACTTATTAGACTACTGCAAAAGACAAAATTTAAGATTATAAATGTACTAAATAACCTGGTCGACAAACTAAAGTCCAAAAGTACAAATGATTGATGAAATGGTTGAATTTTCAACCAAAAAAATATTTTTGTCAAGAAAAAAAAATTTAAGCATTTTTGTACATTATTTGAGTTATCTTGAAATTAATCTAAAATAAAGAAAACATTAAAGCCTTATCAGATATAACGTTGGATCCACAAAGAAATTATTTCCGCCCAAGGACTTTCTGTTCATTGACGTAATAGTACACATATATTGTACAAACAAGGTGTACAAACCTATTTTTTTTTTCGACGGTAAAATATTAAAATACAATACTGAATAATCGTTATTAAAAAAAAAACTTTACATTTGAAGTTTTTTTTTGCAAATATATAGCAATCGATTGGACACAATATATGTCATTTAGAATTATTTCCTTGCAATGTTCTCCATATTTTTCATCCTAGGTCGAAAAAGAACAACTTTTTGACTGCAAATGAAAATTTAACAATTGAAAAAGAACTGATCACGGTAATTGAAAATAAAAAATTCAAACTCTTGATTCAAACTTTTGAATCTTAAACTTTTTGAATTAAAGTAAAAAAAGTTAATTAAAACGCTCAATACTTTTCGCGTATAAAATGAAAGTGTGTAAAATATTTCAATCGCAATTTTAAAAATTAAAGGCCGCTAAACTGCAAAAATTTTAACTTTTATACATTGTACAGTTAAAATATAAAAAATAAAAAAATAGAAATCCACTCTATCAGTTTCCATGCTATGAATTGAAAAATGAATGAAAAAAAATCAAAATGATATTTCAAGCAATTTCAAGTTAGAAAACATTAATTTATACATTAAAATTTGTTTCAAAATATTTGTAAATATTCCCTGAAAATTAAAAAAAAATCATTTATAATTTTCCGGGAATCTAATAATAAATGCATTATTATGGGACTTCTTTTTTGGGAATTTTGGAAATCTTCCCTTATGAAAAAGAAGTATTGGTATGTATTGGGTCTTATCATTTTTCGTAAGATCAATTTAAAAAAATTAATTTGAAAAAATTAATTCTTCAAAATAAAAAATTATTTAAAATTTGTCCAGAAAGCTTGAGAACATTTTTTTCATTTTCTTGAAACCTTTAAAGATACTTGATTATTATTTATGCATGACAATTTAATAATTTCACTTACAGATAAAAATTTCTCAAATAGAACAATTAAAATGATAACGTTCAAAGTTTCAATTTAGCGCTCTGAGTATTAAAGATTCAAGGCTTTCTATTTTGTGTGATTCAGCTTAAAATTGTTTAGTTCATGATATTTGATTTATAATTGCTCATTTTTATTGAAAAGTAAAATATGGCAGAATATCAAAAAAGAAAAAAAAAGTATGCATTCATTACAAAATATCAATTTAAATGGTCAAAAATGGAATAGTTTTTATTGAAACAATATTTGAATACAATCTGAAATTGAATAAGAGCGTTTCATTAAGAATCTATTAAGCTTTCAAATTGAAAATTTTCTATTTTTATTTTTAAAATGTGTAATTTGCTTGATTTTGAACAGGCTCAAAAATGTCCTGTAAAGTCAAATATTGTTCTATTTTCAATAATTAAACTACAGTTCACTGTAATTTATTATAATAGAAAAAGTTCTTGGAAAAAGTATAATAATTTCAAATAATTGTACTTTTTTGAAGAAACTTATATATTAAATATCCTACAAAAAATGACCGTAAAATACAAATCGAATTTTTGATTCCGACCCTAAAAGTATTTTTTGTAAAAATTTATATTTCTTTGTTGAAATTGGTACATTTCTACAATAAACTACCTGTAATTTAGTGATTGTGAATTCTCTTTTGTTAAAGCTCCTTCAGCTTTAATGAACACATTCTCATCACGTATCTCGCATTGTCGACAACATCGAGTGCAAAGCACGAGATACGTGATGTGAATGTGTTCGTTAAAGTTAAAGGAGCTTTAACGAAAGAGAATTTACAATCACTGAATTCCAGTTGTCGATGCGTTGAAACTGTACTTGAAATTATATTTAACATACAGGTAGTTTATTGTAGAAATGTAACAATTTCAGCAAAGAAATATAAATTAAAAAAAAAATACTTTTAGGGTCGGTATAAACGTTTCGACTTGTACTTCACTGCCAATTTTGGTAGCATATTTAATATATTAGTTTCTTCAAAAAACTATAATTATTTGAAATTATTATACTTTTACCAATAACTTTTTTTATTATAATAAATCACATTGAGCTGTAGTTTAATTATTGATTTGTAAAAAAATCTGAGTTAATTTAAGAGATATTTACAATTTTGAGAAGATCCAAACTTAATTTACAACCAGGAAAGATTTTGAAAAATAAGAAACTAAATTTAGATTTTTTAAGATTTTGAAATAAAATTGAAAAGCTTGTCAAGGATCTTTAAAGGTTTTGAGAAAATGAAAAAAATGTTCTCAAGTTCTCTGTGAACATTTTAAATAATTTATTATTTTGAAGAACGAATTACAATAAGTACCAATACTTCTTTTTCATAAGGGAAGATTACAAAAATTTCCAAAAAAGAATCTGGATGATTTGACGGTATTTTTTTTTACTTTTACACGATTTTCAAGAAATTGTAGTAAAAATTTGAGTTCCACAATAATAACATTATTATCAGATTACTGGAAAATTATAAATTATTTTTCTGAACAAATTTTTAGGAGAATATTCACAAAGATTTCGAGACAAATTTTAATGTACTGTTGTACTTTTAAAAATTTTTTTTTAAATTTAATAAATGTTCCTATAAACATGGAATTATGTGGAATTTCGAAATATTCAAATTAAATTATTCCCAGGGGTAAAGTTATGTCAACCAAATGTGGTTTAATTTAATCTTTGTTTAAACTAAAAGCATATGTTTGTACACTTTGTACAATATATCTATACTATTACGTCACTTTTTTTATCCAACGTTATATCTGATAAGGCTTTGATCTTGACTTGATTTTAGATTAATTTCAAGATAAATCAAAGAATGTACAAAAATGCTGAAATTAAAAAAAAAAAATTCGGTTGATAATTCAACCATTCTACCAGACATTTGTACTTTTT
>CAKNXH010064244.1:0-63808 GCA_932178445.1 Andricus quercusramuli | reverse complement strand
GGTAGAGAACTAAATTCGGATTTTTCAAGAATTTCGTATGAACGCTGCTTCATGAGTGGCCGCTATTTATACTAACTTTTATGACTTCTCATATGTGTCAAGTCATTATTTATTTTCAAAAACAGATACTGCGAGGCGAGGAGGATAGTTGACTTTATATTTCAAAATTTTTCATATATGCTGATTTATTGCATATGGAACCTTCAAAATTACAAATTATTATTACAAAATAGGTATGTGTATTGTAGCGTAGGAACATATAATATTTTCTTTGTTGATTCTGATGTAAAAATGTTTGTACTTCAATCGCAAGATGTAAAATAAGAAGGTCCAGATTGATGATAATCACAAAAATGACAAAAGTATTCAATACAATTTTTGGACATGAAGTATATTTAAAGAAGGAATAAATATCTGAGACAATATAAAATTCTAATCTAAAAGCATATATAATAAATCATGTCTTAATGAATAAAATTAAATTAAGGATTCTCTTTTCAAGAAAATATCATCTAGACTTTTCGTTTTTTGATAAAAAATCAACCAGGCCAATCAGTGTCAACATTATAAATTATATTAATACAATTTCTGGAAATAAAATTTTTTTTTTAATTTTTAGAAAATTTGAAAAATATGAATAATTGTGTTTTAAAGCCAAAATTTCCGAAGGGAAATGACTCTTTTTTAGGTCCTTAAACTAGGTTGCGTTAAACTTCGATTCATGTTTCATTAAATTTATTTATGGTGATAAAATTATTAAATTTTGAACCAATGAGTTGACTTCGCCAATATTTTTTAAAAATATAATTTTTTTTTGTAGATAGATTTACAAACAAAAAATTTACAGTTATAAAGAAAAATTTCTAGAAATTTCAACAAAATGATTCATTTTTCAAGAAAATAGTGGAGAAATAAAAGAGAATAGTTTAACTTTTTGTTAAGAATTCATATTTTTTGGAAGAAAATTAATCATCTTGAGTAGAAAATCATCTTTTTGGTTGAAGATTCATTTATTGTGAAGAACTTATCATATTAGACTGAAAAGGCAACTACTCCACTTTTTGTCAAAAATTTCTATTTTTGATTCAAAATAAATATTTTTTAGTTGAAAATTACACTATTTGTTTAAAAATTCATGTATTTTGATAAGATTATTCCGTTGAAAATTAACTTTATTGTTGAAAATTCAACTATTCTGGTTAATAAATTACCTATTTTCTTAAGAATGTGATCAATTTTTGATAAAATATGAATTTTATGAAGTGAAAATTTAACTATTTAATTTTTAGTTGACAATTTTACTTTTTCAGTGAAAAATTTCACTATTTGGTTGCAAATTTATCTTTACATTTGAAAATTTTACTGTTTGGTTGAAATTTCACGTATTTTGTTGAGAATTAGTATTTTTTAAACTGCAAATGTAACCATTCTTTTTTTCGTTTAAGGTTGCTTTCATAAATTGAAAACTGCTATTTTTGACTAAAAATATTTTATTTTTCAGTTAAAAATTACATTATTTGTTTAAAAATTCATTAATTTTTCTGATAATTTGTCTTTCTTGTTAGAAAATTAATCTTATTTTTTTAACGAATTTATTCTTTTGGGTTCAAATTCTACTGTTCTTCCGAAGAGTGGGTTTTTAGCTTGAAAATTCAACAATTTCATGAAACAATACAGCTTTTAAATGGAAAATAACTTTGTTCTTAAAAAATCATATTTGTGGTTGAAAAATCCACTATTTTGGTAACATATTCAACTATTTTGTAAAAATGCAATTAATTTTTACTTAAATAATAATTTTATGAACTGAAAATGTAAATATTTTAATTATAGTTGAAAATTTCGTTTTTTTGAATGAAAATTGCTATTTTTAATTGAAAATTGATATTTTCTATTATTTTTGGTGAAAAATACCACTTTTTTGTAAAAAATTCATTTTTTTAGCTTGAAAATTCAACAATTTCATACAAAATTATACCAGACTTTAAAGTTGATTTTTTGTTGAAAATTAATTTTTCAAACTGAAAATGTAACTTTTCCATTTTGTTTGAAAGTTCCTTTCTTAAATTGAAAATTGCTATTTTCAATTGAAAATTGATATTTTACATTTGAACATTCGTGCCAAATTTCACGCTAATTTTATTAGTAATGAAACTTCTTCATTAGTTAAAATTCATAGAGATTTGAGCTTGCGTTCGATTATTCCTAAAAAATGTTTATGAAGCATTATAATATTTTTAAAAATTATTTTTGTAAACTCTGAAGGAATCTCAAATAAAGTAAAAGTTCAAGCCTTGACAGAGATAACGTTGAATCAACAAAAATAATTTTCTGCCCAAGGCCATTCCGTTCAGTGACGAAATAAAATACATGTTTTTTTATAAGCTAATTGTATGAACTTGAAGTTTGAACAAAGATTAAATTAAATCAGATTTTTTATTGACATAACTGTATCTCTGTGAAGGCTTTTTAGGTTTCAAGACAGTTATAATTAAAAAAAATTAATTCATGAAATTTCAACCCAGAAGATTAATTTTCTACCAAAGACAAAAAAAAATGAATTTTCAACTAAACCGTTTTTTTTCAATGAGAGAAATGAATTCTTAACACAAAAATAGAATAGTTCAATTTTATACTAGACGGATAATTTTTTAACGGAAAAAATTATATTTCTGTCAAAAAAGCTCGATTTTCCACAACAAATGTAATAGCTAAAGTGAATTGTCAACTAAAATGATGAATCTTCAACTAAAAGAAATTTAATTTTCAACCGATTACACGCATTCAAACTAAAAACATAAATTTTCTACAAAAAATGAAGTAGGATAATTTTCAGTCAGTGAAATAAATTTCCGAACAAAAAACAATCGAATTTTCAAACAAAGAAATTAATTTCCAACCAAAAAGATGAAATTTCAACTAATGAGTCTTTCACATAGAAGACGGATTTTCAACAAATCCGAAAATAGATACATTTTTAACTCAAAATAGAATACTTTAATTTCCAGTAAAAAAATTAATTTTCAATAAAATTAAAGTAAATTTTCAACGAAATAGTACAGTATGGTATAATTTTTAATTTGACTTTTTAGAGGAATTTTCAGGCAAAAGGATGCGTTAGTCGCCAAGAAGATTAAATATTCTCCCACAAAATTCGAGTGTTCGATAGAATACAGGAATTTTAAATCAGATATTTGAATTTTCAACTTAAGAAGATACATTTTGAACCAAACATGTACAAGTTAAATTTTCAGTTAAAATAATTAATTATCATCTAGAAAACATTATTGTCAACAAATGAATTAAATTTTGAACAAAAGAAGGAGGCTTCAACTAAAATGATGTAACATCAACCAAATAAATGAAGTTTTAACAAAGTAGTTCCACTCCAACTAAGTAGTTGAATTTTCTACCAAAGAAGATGAATTCTCAACGAAAAACGTGATATAGTATACTTCATCCACAAAAAGGATTTTAATTTTGATCAAAAATAGTTGAATTTAATTGAAACAGATGAATTTCCAACCAGAACAATAAAATTACATTGAACTTTAATTTATCGAAAATTCCCGAACTCTTTCAGGTTTTCTCTGACATTTCCTGACTTTCTGGAATTACCTGAACTGTAAAAACTCTGCAGTTGAGAAAAAAGTTGATATGCTCCTTACTTTTGGGTGCGATTCGTTGGAAGTAGTAAGGAGGATATTCGTCGGGAATAATGGATTTTTTTCTCTACTAAGAGGAAGTGAGAAGGAATTATCTGAATAAATAATAAGAGACAGGAGAAGTAGGTGAACCACAGGAGGGAGTGAGAGAAAATGTTGCCATTTTTGTAAAGGAGAGATGTATGGTTGATAGATTTCGAGGGAGATGAGAGGATTGAAGAGTGATCTAAAGAGTACCAGAGGTGGAAGTGAGAGGATAAATGTCGAGGGAGGTGGAAAGGGGAATTGATGTATCTATCTTCTGAGATAGAAAAAGATAGCGAGTTCAGCGGGTGTTCTTTGATTTCGATTTTCTCCTGAAAAGAATTTGACTAGCGTAGCCAGCCATATTATTTTTCAGGAGGAGGGGGGGGGGTGGTAACTAAAGTAACTAGAGAAAATTATGTTTTGTTTGATTTTTATTCTTGATCTTTATTTTACTATATAATTTTACAGAGAAAGTCGGAGTTCTTAATTGTAGAGTACTCGGCTCGTCCTCACAGGTGGGTGATGCGACATCAATTTGCCTCTGGCTGGCTTCCAGCTAGAGGATTTTGGCGGTCAAGAGAGAGAGAGAGATTTGTAGATTTCGTATATGCTTGGTTGGTCACGGCAATGGCTTGCTCGTGAAGACCTATGGCTGGCTACCAGCTGTAGGGCTTAGTGGGAGGGCTCTGGCTACCAACTCCCAAACACTTCTGCCGTTTTGGGCCCGTGCGCGCCGTTTTAACGGGAAGGCTGCGTGCGCGTTGTGTGGGAGTCGAGCGGAGAGGGTAGAAAATCGGTGGAGGGAGATGCGCGCGTCGAGTTTCGCGGGCGCATACTCGCGACTCTCGCCTCTACTCTCCCTGCCGCCTTGCTGACATCACTGCGGACGTCACTTTACGGAGTACCCATTTCCCTCTCTCTCTCTTACTCACAGCTCTAATTACTAGCTATTATAATTTGAAGGTGATTGCCTACTGAATCAATAAATGTCGTCTGCGAGAGTGTTTTAAATCTAGCAATGGAAGAGTCTCGCCCTATGCGAGCCGCGTATCACAAAGTATATGCTTATTTCACTCTAGAATGTTTTTGTGAAAACATATGTATTAATTGTGATATCTATTTGCTTAACCAATAAATTATTGAAATTCTTTTTATTGCTCTATGAATGCTCTGTTCGAGCTTGAATATATATTCAGAATATTTTTCTCCGTGTATGCACAAATGTCAAAATTCCAGCAAATTCGTCCAAAAACGAATTGCCCCATTTCTCTATCATTTAAAACAAAATAAAAATGCAGTTAGACGTATCGAATTTTCTTGTTTATTGCTTACATACATTTCAAGATGGCCAATTCAAGCCATCGCTAAAAATATCGGAATAAGAGTGAAGTTGCAAGAATAGTGGTCTAGGAAAACCTTATGAGTGGTTCGGGAGACGGTGTTAAAGGAGAACTATAAACAATACTACCCGTACCAATAGGCACTGTAATATATACCTGGTTGCTGTCTGGATAATGGATGGAACCCCATTTTATGTCACGAGCATTATGTTGATGTTGTGTGACATCATAAACTTTGAAAGATTGAGCTAAATAACATGTGCAATGTGCTATACATATACGAGCGATTATTCGACCATGCTGAATCATAATGGGAGCTGCTGGATTCTTGTGGATTTTTGCTTCCGCATGTAGTCCGTTATTCAATAGTATAAAGGCCCGAAACTTTCTGATAGGTTCATCAGGATGCAGCCAGGTGGGTATTCTGTCCTTGCCACCATACACGGTCATTTTAGGATAATAGATCGTTCCAAAGTAGCAATGTCCGTCCTCCAGTTTTATTTCAATACTGTTTTGACCAAGATATAGATGTTCATCTAATTTGACAAGAAAAAATTAACATTAATTACAATTTTGTGACTTCATAGTCCGAAATACTATTAGAAAAAAAGGTAGTTTATTGGAATACTATGTTTTTAGACCCTATCCCAGATATGATTCAAAGTTTATTAATTTTTGAAAAACGGCTTTTTGTAGGATTGTGTCATTTCTTAAAATAATAAACTTGTCGGTCGTTTTGGTCAATATGGCTTTGAGGGACAAGCTGTATTATTTACAATAGAAGTAGAGGAATTGGCTGAACAATCACCTCGACCAATAACTACCATTAGAGTTGCAACAGTCTGAGAAGAACTTGGAAATGTAGAACGTTACCGTCAATTCGAGGTCGACGTACAAAAAATTTGGTCAGCATTGGTATGGTTGATTGAAAATAATCCTTTGAATAGAAAGGTTCAAATTCACTACAATGATTCAAATTTTCATGTTTCTGAGATATGCGCAATTGTTCAAAATGCAAATGATACCCATGACCAGCAAGTAGAAACAAACAACGAGGAACAACCCGTTTTTCCCTCAGTCTCTCGAACGGAAGGAATTACAAAGGATATGGCATAATACATGGTAGTATACATCAAGGTCATTCAAGATTCCCTGAATGTATTAGAGGAGAAAAATTCACTGCCAATTCTGTGGTCGCAATAGTTATGAGTCACATCGCTCAAATTCCAGGCTGATCTTCGGAGATTATGGAAACGATTCTCTTATCAGGGGACAAACCTTATACAGAGTGTATGGAGATGGATGTAGTTGATGAAACTGAAGGTAACAGAGAATACCTCAGGGCTTTTGAGTTGTACTACACTGTTCAGGTGCACTCACAGGTTTGCACTTCGGACATTTGTACCAAAAAAGAAAGCGTCAATGGCCATTGACATTAAAAATTTCCCAGCAGGATGCCCTGAATTAATTAAGGGCTCAAAACATTTTTTTGAAAATCACAAAACGGGTGTGTTAACATGTAAAGGAAGCTCTGTTGCTCTGATGAATATTCAAGAGCAGTATTGGCTCTTTGATTCTCAATCAAGAGGAAAAATGGGGAGAACAGCGCAGCATGGAACTGCATGACTCACGAGATTTCCATTTATCCATTTCTTGTTTTTAATACTATAAAGCAACATTGCCAACTCTCAAAATTCTGTTGCAGGGGACCTATATGTAATAACACCAGTACGTGTTACTGTAGAACCAGATCAAGAAAATGCATCTTCCCAGGCTACCGATGCTGTACATGGCATTAATCAATCTGGTAATCAAAACGCTCAACGAGAGTATGCAGACACATAAAATATGAGCATCACAACTTCTGCTTGTGCCCCATTGATTACGATATACCAGCTCCACCATCTGTTTTTCAATCAGGAGTAACCATGGTTTCATTATACACTTTGCAATGGAAAACAGCACCACATGTACAAATGAATGTTGAACACAGAGCAGACGAATGAACTTGGTATCATCTGCTTTCTTTAGGATGTCAAGGTTTCCACGAGCAAACGCGCTTGCATGAAATAATTGCGGAACATTATTATCAAAGTAGAATTTGGCACACTGCCCAAAGCTTTCAACGGAACGATTATTCATTTAATAGCTTATCTTTTGTAGAATTTAATCCGGCTCAATTCCATGTTGGTGTCTGTCTGAGATTACGTCAAGATGGAGCAACTCCTCATGGATTGGTAGAAAATTCTTACTTCATCATGAGATGTGTTTGTGGATCAAATCCTAAATGGTACTCTGCATGCAGCAATCTAATTGCAATGGTACGAAATGTTGGGCCACCTCAGTGGTTTATAATACTCAGCTGTAATGACGCTAATCGGCTCGGTATATTAAAAGCATGTCTCTCTCATTGCTGCTGGAAGGCCGCATGAAGATCCAGTAAATTTATCTTGTCACGAGGAGCAAAAATCAATTGATTACCTGTTACTGTGTCTCGACAATTTATGGCTCGACTGAGTGCTATTTTGAGACTATTGAAAAAGAGTGCTTTTATTTTAGCAGGAAACATTATTGCCTCCTGGTGGAGAAAGTCCAAGGTATTTCTCCATTTGATACACCTGAAGCGGTATCAATAATAGACATCGGTTTTTTTTGTTCAAATACGACATATGATCAAGTAAATGATATTGCATTTAGAAACATTCGACAAGGACGGAGAGCGAAGCCAGTGAAGTTTTGGATTTCCCAGAAATGCTGCCGAAACAACAGTTTTGTTAGCTGCTGAGAAAACACTTCTGAATAGTGGGCATTTGTGTATTCCGAAGCGTAGTCTTAATCATCTGTATGTCAATAATGATAACGCACACATATTGAAACTTTGGGAGGGAAACATAGATATTTAACCTTGTAGTAATTTGACAGCTACATTGCCAAATATCCTGCTAAGCTTGATGATGGACAAGCTGTAAAATATGCTATCTGTTCAACCCAAGGATATGGCGGTGACATAGGAAAGCAGCTGTTTGCAGTGTCCATGGCCATTTCAAAACGTTGACAAGTTTCTGCTCTAGAATGTGCTTTTAGAGTTTGTCACCTAAAATTGAAAGGCAACTTCACAGCGTCAGTATTTCTCAATAATTGTTTTCCAGAAGAGCGGTATACTTAAGATGTTCGGTAATTAGGGTGAAGTTCACCTAAACATATTATGTTCTGTGTCCAAATGTTTTGAAAAAACTTAGTAGAGCTGAGTTTACTGTTATGTTCGAGCATAATGCCAGACTCAACTCCGACGAGGAAGGATACGCAGATGCACACGAAATTGATGATGCAAATCTTGTGACATTTTCTGTAATTTTTAAGTGTGAAATGTTTTAAAAACAAGACCTTACTCTCTGGTAGAAAACCTTGAAGGTTACTGATACATTTATTGAGTCGCTTATATCCCATCCAGGAATCAATCTGAAATATTGGAAGGTTTAGATTCAGCAGAATCAGCGTTGATTTCTGAACGTCATTTATGCGACCAATTCAAGGAGGTAATAATGGTCAATTTCAACTCATCGAACAAGAATTGTAGCAAGTTATTGCTCAAGTTCTAGCTTTTCAAGAACCTAACAAACCTGATGAAGAAAGTAATGCTGCACTTTAAGAATAACCATTAGAAGCCATTTTAGAGGGTCACGAACGTATCATAATGGACCTTGATCTTCATGATGATGCAGATGACGTTATGGAAACAGAAGAATTCAATCGCTGTGCTCGAAGCATGAATGTCGATCAGAAGTCTTTGTTTGATACTATAAAAAGACAAATTTACCTATAATTATTACCAAGCGAGGAGGCCACCTAATCATGGATGATTTTTATCACCGGAAGTGGTGGATGTGGCAAAAGTTTCGTTTTGGAAAGGATGGTGCCGCTAATTAAGCGATGTTATGCTTCTAAAGCGGATTCACTTCAAAATTCGAAATTTGCCGATGTTACGGCCTTACAGGTGTTGCAGCGTGATATTATCAAGGGAATCGTCAAATAATCGGAGAAAATAGCCAAGAAATCAGTAGAGCCAACAGATCCAAATAATACAGGAGGGAGTGAAGGAGTAGTCAATGGATTATCTCAATGGATCTTAGCAAATAATCCACAAACCAAAAATCCTACTGAAAAAAATGTTACAAAAAAATAACTAAAAAAATTTAATAATGCAAAAAAACCTAAAAATTTAAAAATCAGAGAAAAACTGCCGGTCTTACTGTTCAAAGGTGCAGGTGTGGATGAGCTCGGGAGCCAGCGTCGGAGACCATTCCTAATTCTGCTGAATCGCCAGTTTGATCCTGTAAGAACAAATAGCAATGGATCAATTTTTGATTTATAATACAAGCACTGACAGGGAGAGGTCGCGAGATGTAGCATGCCGATTCAACTGGCGATTAGTGGCTTCCAAAAAAAAAATATTTTTTTATTTGTTGTTTCACCCGGCTATTGCTTCCTCATAGAGGAAGGTTTGTAATTATCTAAATTTTCAAATCTATTTTTTTTACATATTTTGATATAATTCGACCCCAGGAGCTCGAAAATAATTATTTTTGGTAAGCTCCCGTATGTGTACAGTGTATAGCTTGGAAACGAGTAGATGAGTTTTGAGCCAAGAAGGATGAATCATCCTCAATAAAAAAATATTTGAATTTCCTACAAAAAAGGATGAATTTTCGAACAAAAATGAAATAGTTATACATTCGCTTGATAAAAAAATAATTTTCAACAAAATAGTTCAATCTTATACCAACTTAATTAATTTTTAAGGCAGTTCAACTTTCAATCAAGTAGTTGAATTTTCAACCTAAAAATATGAAGTCTGAATCAGAAATATAATAGTAGCCTTTTAAAGAAATAGAACAGAAATTGTAATATAAACAGTTGGATTTTCTTATTGAGTAGTATTATTTTAGTTTGTTTTGAACCTCAAAAACGAGAAAATCGAGAATAAAGGAAAAATTTTTTTACAACAAAGAAAAAAAAATTATTTAAAAAGGGGGTGAAAAGAGAAACGAAATTACAAATGCCTTTTGAGGCTGGAATTTTCCAAAGTAGTTTATTATGCGATTTTGAACTCAGAATTCAAAAAATTTAGGAGAATTTTGTCAGGATATATTTCATTTTTAACGACCATCGTTTTTCATCCCAAAGCGTGATTTAATATTCAATCTTTCCGTTTTATCGAGAATAAGCTGCGGAATAAATTCAATTTTTTTTAATGTCTAAAATATCTCACATTTCCAAAAATTATTTAAATTGGTGAAATTATTAAAATTTTGAAACTGTTGAAAATTTCTAAAATTATAAAAGCTTCTCAAAATTTTAAAATTGATAAAATTACCAAAAATTGATAAAATTTCTAAAATATGTAGAATTTTCAAAATTTTAAAATTTTTTAAACAGTTTTGGAATTAGAATTTTTTTTTCAATTTGAGAATTGGTAAAATTATAAAAATTTCTAAAATGTTCAAAATTTATAAAATTTATAAAATTTATAAAATTATCAAAATTGATCAGATTTAGAAATGTCGTAAATTCGAGACGATTTTATAATTTTTCAAATATTAAAAATATTGTTAATTTGGAACATTCCAGAAATTTTATGAAATGTTGATAATTTAAAAAATTCGGAACATTCTAAAAATTCTGATAATTTTAGAAATTTCAATAAAGTTAAGTTTAAAAATTTTGAATATTAATTTTAGAAATTTGAATGAATTTGGGAATTTTTAACATTTCATGATATTCAGAAATATAAGAAAGTTTTGTAAGATTGAAAATTTGAGATAGAGAAAAACGAATTTTTCTGTTAACAAATGCCTGAATAATGCATTTGTTTATTTTATTTGTTCAGAATATTAAAAAGAATAATCTTAGATGAAATTTTATTAATCAAAATATTGTTTACGTGTTAATTTCTTGCTAAGTAATTGAAAAAAAACTTGAAATTATTGAAAATTATAGAAGAAATACTTTCAGCAAATAATTTGTTTAAACAATTTTTTTTGGTTATGGTATGATGATGGAGTATCTTCAACTAATGTGAATCTATGAAAGGTAGGCGATTACAATAAAATTCCTATTATTGATAGAATCAAGCAATTTCAACTTACAAATATATTTTGCAAAAAAAATTTCAAATCTGTTGACATTTTGTTAATATAATTTGTTTAAAATAATTAGATTCGATTTCCTGTAAATCATTTATATTCTTTGGATACTTCGACATTAATTTTCATCAAGAATGGGATTAATTAAGTTATTGATTTGAAGGTAAGAAATAATAATTATAAAATGTCTCATTTTCGTTCGTTGTTTATTTATATAAAAAATTGACAATTACAAAAATTTAGAAAAATTAATTCATAGACACTCTTGTGAAACTATCGCTGATCACTTGTTTGAAAAAATTGAAAATTGGTTAAGAATCGCAGGCTGTAGGTGATTTTTAATAGTAAATTCCCAATTCAGCCCACTGTGCACCGCGGTGTGGTTCTCTTTTCTTAAATTCGGAAAATGTTTGCTTGGTAATTTATGTATTTATTTTCACATAATTAATAATTTCAATGTTTTTTTGTACTTAATTAGCTTCTGTAATGGTATCGTCAAAATTTGGGAGTTTCCAGCTTTTTAATTTACAGTTTTTTTTTGCATTATAACTTTATTAATAAGGAATATTTAGAAAACATGTTGATATATGATTGTGAAGAAGAACTAAGATTGAGGAATCTTGTACATTCTTTAGTAATTTTTAAATTATCTAAAGAATTTGATTCTTTTTGAAAATTTGATGATTGCATTATTTAATTAAATTTCGAGAATAGAGAGGGATGGAGAGGATAGATTTAAAGTAGCTTTCAGGGAACTTGAATTCACCTCCCCTATCAACGAATCTGTAACCGTTTATAGTTTTTTCCGAGTAACGTAACTGTAACAAGTTACTTTAAAATAAAAACTTACGGCTGGAAGATGCAGGTGTGGACGGAGGTGAGGTTGGTGAGGATGGGCTCTGAAGCAAGCGCTGATAACCTTCATTATATGCCGGGTTCTGAGAGCTTAATTCTGTAAGAACAAATAGCAATGTTTATTCACTTATTTTCATTATTTTCAAAATAGCAATGAATCAATTTTTGATTCTTAATACCCAGGAAAAAAATCTGCCCAAATTTTGTTCAATGGAATCCTTTGGATTTAGTTAGGATGCAATCTTAAGCCAATTTTTTTCGTTTGGACGCCAAAATTCAAAAAGATATTGAGTTAGGATGCGTTCGAAAGCTCACTTTTGCGTTTGGACATCGAAGTTGTGCGAGTTATCGAATAAAAAAGTAATTAGCACCATACTCGTGAGCGGCGCCTTCTCAAGTGGTAGTGACCTTCTTTGGTCAGCCGTGTCCTCAAATATAATATCGTTCTGAATTTTACAATTTTGAAAATGCTCTATCTTTTTGAATTTCTATCCAAAATAGCTGGCTGACTAACTTAACTTTCAGTTTCTGATACTAAAAGAGTATACCAAAGACTCGAAGACAGACAGGCATACAGACAGACACATTCGTAAAAACCTATTTTTCAGGTTCAGAGGGTCTCGGAACGTGGACAAATTCAATTTAAAAGTGATTAATTGTGTTTAGTTTTTTGAGATTATTTTCCTTGAGAAAAAAAAAACAAATTTTTTTTTTTTCAATTTTGAGCCGTGACTTGCAAAGGCAATATAATAAACTCGAAAATAGGCTACGTGGTCTTGACCCACATACCGTATTTTCAAGTCTTGGCTCAAAATGGCAAAACAAGAATTATTCATTTACTCATTTTTCATCTTACCTTATTTTCGAATGGAAAATTAAAAAAAAAACAATAATTGCCTTAAAGTACAAGCTTATGGAATTGTAAATATTTTTCACATGATTATGACAACGCAATTGTTTGTCTAGAGACGAACCCTGAACGAAAAAACTGAATTTTTAACAAACTAGTTCAATTCATAAAGATCAATTTTCTACAAAAAGATGAGTCTTTAATACACAAAGTTAAATTTGTAATTTAAAAAGTAGTATTCAATACAAAAAATGTGAAACGAAAAAGATGAATTTTCAACTAGAATTATGAATCTTCAACCAAATTTTTTTCTCATTTTAGTAATTCCCTGACATTATTCTGGACAATTTTTGATTTTCTCTGGCAATAGATATTCAAATACCAGAATGTTAATCTTGTAACATTTTTAACATGAAATCTCTTATGCGAAGAATAAAAGATTTTCAAATTAAAATAAAAACATTTCTCATTTATCATCCTTGACAGTTATTTAATTAGCCTCTTATTAGAATTTGCTGAATATGGACAGATTTTTTTTCAAAATCCCTGATCAACGGCGATACCACGCTGAAAACACCAGTTCCCGTTGGATCACTGAAGTTAAGCAGTGTTGGGCGCGGTTAGTACTTGGATGGGTGACCGTTCGGGGAATACTGCGTGTTGTTGACCCGTCGTGGGTGTGGTGGACCCACACTGGTAGTATTTATCCACCTAGAAACACTACCCGAATCGGGTAGTGAGGCAATGAACTTTCGAGTTCGAAATGCTAATCAATTTATTTATTTATATTTAATCCCTGACTTTTCTCAACCATTATCTTTCCCTGACTAGCCACACTTTACAAATTTTTGTTGCAGGTAATCTTTACCCCGAATTCCGGGTAAAGTTTACACTTAGTTTTTGCTGTGTTGTGCATGATGTCATGCCAAAAATAACTTTTGCAGATGATAAGATGATATTAATTATTCTGCATATACTAATCAAATGAAGAACAACCCGGACGGTGAAAACCAGAAAAAGGATTCTGATTTCTTTTAAAATGTAGGAACAATTGATTATGGAAAAGTTTTGGAAGCTTTTCGACTAATTGATATTTTAATAATTCGTGTTTTGTCCAAGATTAACATTTTGGTATTTGAATATCTATGACCAGGGAAAATTAAAAATTGGGCAGAACAAAGTTAAGGAATTATTAAAATGAAAAAAGGGGAATTCCGGTTCGGTGATATATAGAGGTGGACATGTGCGAGGTGCCAGGGAGTTTTTGAATGGTGTATGGAGAGAAAGGTAGAAGGAAAAGTGCAATGATGAGGTCCGTAGGCGAGAGAAGTAACGATGTTACTGTGGAAGTGAGTGTAAAGAGAAAAGTGAACGTGGAAGGTGAAAACTGGGTAGAGAAAAAAGTGGCACGTGAGAAGAGAGGTTAGGTGCGAAACGGAAGCTCGACAAACGAGTAGTGTGGGAAATTCCTGTACCCAGTATAATTACTTTGACTCCATATGTTCCCACGACTCGGTAAGGTGATTAAACGTATAATGCCATTTTAAACTTAACGGCTGCTTTATTCAGTGTATAAATACATAGGTGCGGACGCACCAGTCAATCGATGTTAACGCCAGGTCGGGTGGCTACCCACTCTAGACGGCTGGAAGCGACGTACCCGCTTAGTCTTGCGTTATGTGATGTAGAGTGGAAACTCTACGGTCAGATTGCCGCTAGGGATATCACTGAAAGTCACCATAGAGTGACTAGTTATTGACTGTACAAGTTGTGGTAGTGAATCCCTACAGTACTCCCCCCCGAGTGTTAACGATATACAAACACGTAGGACGTAACATTTTGTTTAAGATACAATATCACACACATTCATTCGGCATACTATGACAGCTGTTTTTAAACGATTAAGAGTGTATATACATAAATTAGCGCTATATAACCAAAATAAATGTCTATAAAATGCGCAAAATTTAAAATTTATGTTCGGCGACAGGCCGTTTGAATTTGTACATTAATATAGCCAAGAGGCGTTAGTCAGTCTTTGGGAGATTTGTATCTTCATAAGGTAAATGAAATATACATTATTAGTTCATGAGAAATGAGCGATTTCACAACTACATTGTTTCATGAGGCCAAATGGCCCTAGTCAGTCGAGAATAATCCTAGTGGGACATACATATTGTATAAATTTTACAAGATCCTATGTGAGGAAGGACGAATCTTTGTCTAAAATCGAGGAATTGTCTTATAACTAAGGAAGTACATTCTTATAGAGTAACTAAAAGTCATGAATTCCCTAACCTTGGACGTCGAAGGTTACCCTTTTTTTGCGAGAATAGGTACGAATAGGCGGATTAACGAACATATCCCTCGATAACAGACTATCCGTTTGAAGTAGTTGGTCAATGTCCTCGCGCGCGAAATACGCTGGTTTTATATTTTCGACTGAAACCTGCCGGGAAGAACCGTTTACGTCAATTTCGTAAACTCGGTCAGAGGTTCTGTTCAAAATCTTATGGGGCCCGGTGTATGGACGCTCGAGAGATTTCTTGGCGTTAACGCGAAGAAAGACGTGTGAGCAAGAAGTAAGCTCTTTAAAAACGAACACATTCCGCTTGTACTTTTGAACAACAGGTACCGGCTTGACCCTTCGCATAAACTCGCGGAATTCTTCCAGGAACACATGCGGGTTTGATGAAAAATCATCGGGCAGAACGAACTCCCCGGGTATTCTGAGAGTAGTACCGAACACGAACTCTGCCGGTGATGCGCCGGAATCGGTAACATTAGATCTAAGGCCTAATAACACAGTTGATAATGATTTAGACCATTCATGATCTGCGTGACACACGAGGGCTGCTTTGAGCGTTCTATGCCATCTTTCGATAATTCCGTTAGACGCCGGATGATAAGCGGTGGTACGAATGCGATTAGTGCCGATTAGTTCTAGGAGGGCTGTGAATAACCGAGATTCAAACTGGCTGCCCTGATCAGTTGTTATGGTTTCGGGAGAGCCATACCGGGAGATCCATTGATCCACGAAGGCTCGGCAAACGGTTGGCGCCTCGATGTTTGGTAAAGGCACGGCCTCGGGCCATCGAGAAAATCTGTCTATGATTGTGAGACAGTATTTAAAACCGTGGCTATCTGGAAGTGGGCCGACTATGTCCATATGTACGTGTTGGAAGCGACTGTCTGGTTCTGTAAATTTCGCTGGTAAAAGCGAGTTATGTCGGGATACCTTTACCTGTTGGCAGTCATGACACGACTTACACCAGGCTTTGATATTGCGACTCATAGAGGGCCAGACGTAACGTTTTCGGATCACACGATCGGTGACTTTGCCGCTCGGATGAGCGGCGTCGTGGAAGAGTTTGAAAACACGTTCGCGAAAAGACAACGGAATGGACGGACGCAACGATTCTCCGGACAGGTCGCAGTACACAGTCGTGTGTTCCGGTCCCCACTGGAGTTTCCTAAAGTTTAAAGAGCATTTCGGGTCGGCTATAAGGACCTTGAGTTCGTCATCGGCAGCTTGAGCCTCAGCGAGATCGATGAGGCTGAACTCAGTAGGTAAGCGAATAGTCTCAACTCGCGATAGGGTGTCAGCTAACACGTTCTCAGGGCCTGGTAGATATTCAATGGATGTGGTAAACTGAGAAATGTATGAGATTTGCCTCTGTTGGCGTTGGGATGCCTTTTCCGTGCGCTGTGAGAACGCGAAAATGAGCGGCTTGTGATCTGTAACGACCTTGAAGTTCTGCCCTTCGAGGAAATACTTGAAGAAGCGTATAGCTTCGTATACTGCCGTTAGCTCCCGATCATAAGTGCTGTAATTGCGCTGGGCCGGGGTGAATTTTCGCGAAAAGAAAGCCACTGGCTTCCACTCGCCGCTAATCTTTTGCTCCAGTGAAGCTCCCATCCCAAAGTCTGACGCGTCGGTCACGAGTCGAGTTTCGGCATCGTGAGAGGGATGCACTAGGAGGGTAGCATTAGCTAGGTCTTGTTGGACCCGATGAAATGCAGCATCGCTTTTAGTGTCCCATGGGATTTCTCGTTGGTCGTTTTTACGAGAGTCGCAAAGGAACTGATTCAGAGGAGCCTGAGATTCAGCTGCGTGAGGCAAGCTTCGTCGGTAAAAGTTCACCATACCGAGAAAACGGCGGAGCTCGACCACGGTTTTGGGCCTAGGAAACTCGGAAATCGCGCGAACCTTCTCAGGTGAGGGAGAGCAACCGTCCGGGTTGACCATGTAACCCAGGAATTCAAGCTCGGACTTGCCAAACTGGCACTTGCTCGGGTTAATGCGTAGTGAGAAATCTTTCAGACGTTGAAAGACAATTCTGAGATGGTCCCCATGCTCCTTATGAGTTGAGGATGCTATGAGTATATCATCTATATACGCAAACACGAAACTAAGATCCCCGAGAGCGCTGTTTATGTATCTTTGAAAAGACTGCCCGGCATTTCGTAGGCCAAATGTCATTGACGTATACTCGAACAGACCAAAAGGCGTGATGACTGCTGTTTTGGGTATGTCGTCCGGCGCGATGGGTATCTGGTGATACGCCATGTGGAGATCTAGTTTGGAGAAAATTGTTGTTCCGCGGAGCAAGGCTGTGAAGTCGTTAAGGTGAGGGACCGGATACTTATCAGGAATGGTTATTGAATTTAGGCGCCGAAAGTCACCGCACACGCGCCATTCACCGGATTTTTTTTTAACAAGGTGTATCGGCGAGGCCCAGGGGCTACTCGATGGCCTACAAGTGCCATCGGACAGCATCTACTGAAAAATAGCCTTTGCGGCGACGAGCTTATCCGGAGATAAGCGTCGTGCACGCTCGGAGACAGGAGGGCCGTTGGTAAGGATGTGGTGTTGTACGCCGCCGACAAGAGGTTTGTTGAATTGCTGGATTGCAGTGATTTCCGGGAAATCCGCTAAGATGTTATGAAATGAAGCGGAACGGTCGATTAGGCTCAAACCGAGAGACGGAGCGTTTTTGAGGAAACCCTTAGCCTGGTTTCCGGTCACTGTGTCAACCAAGGACGATTCGTGTAGGAACGGCACCAATTTAAAATGAGCGAGCAGATCGGCTCCAATTATAGGATTCGGCACTGCTGCAATGCAAAATTTCCACGAGAATTCGCGTCTCAAATTGAGGTTCAAATTAATACGTTTCTCTCCATACGTTAGCACGCGGGAGTCGTTCGCCGCGAAGAGAGTTAACTTTTCATGTTTACATTTTAATGTTTTTTGATCGGCTGGCAGTAGTGAAATGTCTGACCCCGTGTCAATAAGAAAAATGTGACCCGAATTGATGTCACGAATATGGAGACGTTTTGATGTTGAGAAACCTGATCCGGCCGTCTCTGTGCGAATAGGTTGGTTTAGTTTTCCTTCTGAGGAAGCTTTTTCCAATTGCAAGGTGAAACGCACTTATTGGCTTTATTACCGAAATTGGCATGGTAAAAGCAGCGCCCCTCCCGACTTCCGCTGCGTGAGCGGTTGCTGCTTCGATTTCGAGCACGCGACCTGGGGCGAGAGCGATCTTCGCGGATTGAATTGGTGAGTTCTTTGAGTTGTTTACTGAACTCCTCCATTATAGAAGTTAAACCGGAAATAGCGACCGCGGTAGACGCTAAAGATGGAATTGCAGATATATCGGTTTGTTTGGAGGAAATCGCGGAAACACACATTTCGGAGGGTTTTGACGCTAAAATTTGCCTTGTGTGCGCCGGCATTTGTTCAAGGAAAATACTCCTGATGACGTCATCGCCACATCCACCCGTATTGAGAGCCCGGAGCCTGTTTAGTAGAAGGGAGGGTTTACCGTCAGAAATTACCTCGCCTCTAAGCAACTGTCGTAGACGCGCTTCTTTTGAAACGGCAAAGCTTGATATTAAACGGTTTTTAATTTGCGTATACATGTCTAGGGGCCGGGGATCTCTGGACACGATATCTTTGATATGCGCGATTAAATCGACGCTGAGGTGCGCGAGTACGGTGTGGGCTTTAGTGGTCTCGTCCCTGACCCTGGTTTGGTGGAAAGATGCTTCGATTACCAGAAACCAACATTCCGGATCGTCTCTGAAAAATTGCGGAATTCTGGGAACGCGATATGAATCGACACGGTTAATTTGTAGCTCGGCGAGCTGAGCAGCTATTTGTGCAAAATTAGGTTGTCCAATTTGCCCCAGATCGGGTTGCTCAATTTGCCCTAGATCGGGTTGTTCGTTCCGACCGAGATCGGCTTGTTCATTTTGATTGTTTAAAGCCATGATGGTAACGTTTTCGTGGTTGAAAAATACGAGCGAAAAATGTGTATTTCGAGATGCTAAGATTCACAAGCAAACTACGAATGTTAATAATTTCGTGTGGTAAATAGGAGCTCACTAAACGTTAAGATCGACTGAACCAAGAAATCTTGAGCGTAGCTGCAAAAGGATAAGATTTGCAGCTGAGCGACTTTATGCAGAATTTCCAAACAATGTCGCGCGCGAGGACATCAGCCGCATACTGTTAAGACTTATAAATGTATAGAAACTGTAGAAATACCTGTAGTATTTAGAGGCAACGTGATTGCTATGTGTCGAGTCGGAAATAACAGAGAATCCGCTCTCCGGTAAAAAAAAAAAAAGCGGAATACAGAAAATGGCTTCTCTATGTTAAAGTTGTCCCGAAAAGTATAGAAAAACGTTGGTAAAACATAATGACGTGAGAATAAATTATACAATTGATCCTTCACTATGAAGAATTATCTTGGACGTTGTAAAGTAATTGAATTTATAAAATGTTGCTATTTACGGAAAGGTTAGTCATAAAAGGGTGTGTTAAAATGTTGGAATAAAATTTAAGAGGGTTGCAAATTTAAAAGTAATACAATTGGTAAAAGTGTCGAATATACAAAAAATTGTTAAATTGAAAGCTTATTGCTTTTGAAAATCTTTGTTTTAAAAAAAAATTTTGTTATGAAATTCTAAATTCTGAAATTGGAAAATATTTAAAAAGGAAGTGTGAAATATAAAGTCTCGTTTAAATATAATTAACGTGAAAAATACCGTATTCTGCGACCCCAAAAAAAAAAGATAAATCCCTAAAAGCAGTTAAATCTGCAACGTAAATAATGTCGACGAACAGAGGACAAGTAAGAATCGTAAAAATTGTTCCTTTCGCTGGCAGAAAAATGCCCACTCACACTCTCGCTCCAAAATGAAAATGAGCGAAATTTGTTTAAAATTCTACGCACTCGGGGGTTATTATCGTAAAATAGTCAGAAGTGACTTTAATACTTGTCGTTGAAGGAAAACAGATTTGAAATTATGCGTCATGACCTTGTCGTCGATAAGGTCGACTACCCACGCTGGCATGAAATATCGTTAAAGACTTGAAAATGTTGAAAAGTAGATTTATAAAATCCGAACATTACTGGTAAAATACAAGCGAACAGAAACAGTGTCGCGAAGATTTAAACAATTTGCATTCGCGATGGCTTATTGGTTTTCTTGAAAGAGAAAAAATAATTTACCTCGTATCGAAATACGTAATTGTGATGGCTCCTCGGAGCAAGGTTTGGATTACACTTGTAACGTGAAAAATATCGAAAATTGACACATTTTACATACCAGTTACATATAAAAAATAACTTACAGAATTAGATTGATTAAATACCAAAGAAAAGGACGATGATCGTAGATGTTCGTCCTTCAAAAGTTTTTCAAATTTCGGCAGCGTACTAACAAAGGTGCTAAGCTTATGACGTCATTTTCCTTCCAAACAATATAATTTGTATAATTCCAGGATCCAAATTTTGATTTTCCTCCAAAAATTTATAATTTTGATGGTCCATGAATTGTAGAGTTGGCAGTGGGTGGCAAAGGTTATCAAAGCCCGACCGTGGCAGACTTGGCGGCAAATTTTGAGAAGACGCCGACTGAGACGAAAAGTAGCGTCACTTTCGCAAATGCGAAAAAATGTTCGAGTCGGGGTCACCAATGTGGGAAATTCCTGTACCCAGTATAATTACTTTGACTCCATATGTTCCCACGACTCGGTAAGGTGATTAAACGTATAATGCCATTTTAAACTTAACGGCTGCTTTATTCAGTGTATAAATACATAGGTGCGGACGCACCAGTCAATCGATGTTAACACCAGGTCGGGTGGCTACCCACTCTAGACGGCTGGAAGCGACGTACCCGCTTAGTCTTGCGTTATGTGATGTAGAGTGGAAACTCTACGGTCAGATTGCCGCTAGGGATATCACTGAAAGTCACCATAGAGTGACTAGTTATTGACTGTACAAGTTGTGGTAGTGAATCCCTACAGTAGAGAGGTGACAGCGCCTCCAAGTGGAGACAGCGAAAAGCAGTAGTGTGGCGCGAAATTTGATTGGAAGCGAAGTGGAGAGTAGGGCACTGCTGGACCGTGTGGAAGAAAGAGAGGGTAGAAGAAGGTAAGAGAGAGGGAGACAGGCTCAACGGATTCAGAAGGAAAAGCGATGGGAGTAGTCAAGAACCAGGTGGAAGACAGTGGATAGCATGATCTAAGAATACACGGTCTAGCCTTGAGCTGTACCAGTTTCGCCCCACTCGCGCGATCAGCCACCGGCTGCCATTTTGTTACCATAGCAACCGTTAGCGTCTCGGTCTTCACTCAAACGATTTGAAATCATGAACTGATATTATCATAATACAGACTATGATATCGATATTTTGCATTTATTTATTTGTGATTTGAGTTCAAAAACAAACTTGTTTTTTCTTTTCAGGCAATGGTACTTCATTTCATTTGCCTTAAAAGGTAAAATTTTTCATGTGCATTGAGAGGTTATGTTATACATATTTCCTCTACTTTACAAAGATAATAAGTTATATATTTCCTAATATTTTATATTATGTATCAAATTATTGTCAAACTAATTTCATTGATTAATGAAATTGTACAATTAGTTTATCTTTTACTTGAAATCTTCTCTCATGACATTTACGTCCTTTCAAATATACTACATTCTCGCGCACTAACTAATCCAATATGGCCCCCGGTGGCTGAGTGCTTCCTATTGGTTAACTTTTTTTTAGTTGCGCGTGGCTAGACCGTGTATTTTTAGATCATGGTGGATAGGTAATGAAAGAATTTTGGAGAGTGGTGGAGGCAATGAGAAAGCAGCAGGAGCGCCTCTTGGAGGACACGAGACTGCACTGGGAAAAAGAGAGAGCACATGGTAAAGTGGAGAAGGATATTGAAAGGAGAAGATTTGAAAAGCTGATGCAGAAGTGTGAGGAAAAATTTGGGCGGCTGGAAATTAAAGAAGAAACGGTTACTAGAGAAAGGGAGAGGGAGGAGGCAAGCTGCAAGAGGGGAGAAGAGGACAGGACGTGGTGGTATCCTCCAAGGAAATTGTCAAAGAAAGAGTGGGAAATAGAGAGAGAAGAGGCAGAAAAGGAAAAGGAGAGTGAGTTCTGGAAATATGGAAGGGAGACGACGAGTTGACAAATACCATAGGGTGCCCGGCAGTGCATACGAAGGTAGTTGCAAAAATAGAGAACTCATAGGAAGTGGATGGCGGTATAACCCTGCAGCTGGACAAACTGGAAAATAAAAAGAACTAATTGGACGCGAAGGGGAATCTGAAAGGCTCGGTTCTGTGGCTTGAAGATGATTCAAAGGAAAGAGAGAAGCAGGTCCCGAAATGGCTGACAAGAGAAAAAAAAAGATTGGAGTTGATGAGGATCGAGGTTCAGATGAGACGAGAGAAAGCTAAGCTGGAGGAAACTATTTGGCAATGGGACAAGTTAGCAGGATAGATGGGGGTCATGGGCATACTGGATAAGAAGACGACTGGTGAGCAGGAAAAAGATAAGTGAAGGATGGTGTAGCATTGTGAGGAAGAGGCACTTTTGTAGGAGGCTGAAGCAAAGTGGGGAAGAGTGAATTGAGAAAGGGCTGCTGATGAACCATGTGAAGGGAAACAGTCTAAAGAGGTTATGATGAGACAAACCGGTGCTGATTCATGGTGTGAGTTATCTGAGAGTTGACTGGATATTGTATTGTAGGGATGAGAAGTTGATATGAAGATTAAAGTAAGGTAAGAAAACTGTAGGTGGGAATACTGTAGAGTGCAGGGCGTGAGAAATTGAAGAAAAATTGTAAACACTTTTAAGGTTATATGGCAAGAGAATGTAAGGGTTCGTGGCTTCCATTCCTATAGGACTTATAGGTTCACATTTTTTTTAATAATAATTTTTTCAATGAAAAATATAACCTTCTGTATTAAAGATTCATCATTTTGTCAAAAATTGATTATTATTAATTGAACTAGTTTGTTAAGAAATTTATTTTTTTGGTTCAGGGATCGTCTCTAGATAAAAAATTGCGTTATCATAGTCATGTGAAAAATATTTACAATTCCATAGCATCTTATTGGCGGGGCTTAGTGAGATTATAAATTTTAGTCAGCATCACCTTATTTATTGAACTAGAAGAGTATTTTTACATTCTCATCGGACCCGATGAAAATATTCGAATCTGAAAAACATTTTTTCGTGAATGTGTCTGACTCTGTGTGTGTGTGTTTGTAGATTCTTATTTTTTTTACCAAAAAGGGAACAGTTTATCTACATGACTTTTTTTGATAAAAAACGAATTACTAGAGTTACAGAATTTACAAAATGTAAAAATATTGGGCTAGAACCGAAAACAGCGTTCAGTTTCTCACATGAAAAGTTTAATTTTCAACAAAAAGATGGATTCTCAACAAAAAATTAAATAGTTGATATTCAAACAAAAACACGAATTTTCAACAAAATAAAATAAATATTGTTAACAAAGCGAGTCATTTTTTAATAAAAAAACAAGTTTTCATCACTTTTTTTTCAATTTTCAAACCAGAAAATATGCGCTTACACTGAAAAACTTTATTTTTTATTATTTCTATATATTATATTATTATTCCTATATATTTTATTTAGCTTAATTGTGCACCTCGAATAACTTCAAATATGCTAATAGTTTATTTTGCACTTACCAATAGAAGTTATCAGAACCACCATGGTAAAGACCCCAGAAGAGACTCTCATTTTTTCTCAACAAAGAAAAAAAATTGATGACCGAAACATTTGAAAAACGATATAACTAATGAAAACTGATTGCAAGTGAAATTTAGAAAACAAAGTATTTAACGAATATTCTGATCTTTCGTGACTGTATATATACCATTTTGGGATAATTGTGTTTTCCATCATCAAGCTTAGATCGTAAAAATCTCTTATCGTGGGTTTTCTTGACTTGAAAAATGCTATTCAGCATTGCATGATTTATTCAGCTGATAATTTCTCGTGCATTTATTACTATTTCACCTTGAAACAGAATCTTCACGAACATTCAGACAAAACATTCTTTGACTCAAAAAACAATTTTTTCATATGTTTCCATCTTCCAAAGGAAATTTTACTTCAATTTGAATGGTTTTCTTAATTTTAAAGTTATTTTTTGTCGAAAAATTCTCTCTTTAACAAATTTTTTTCAGACAAAACTTTGAGAATTATGCGCTTTGAGAATTCAATGATCATTTATGAAAATTTTGAATCAGCATTTAAAAAATTCTATTACCTATCATTATTAATAATAATTACATTATTCAAATTTCGCGGGAAAATGTATCGCTCCAAATTGAAAAGGGCGCTAAATTTAAATGATAAAAAAATATTTTTTTTTTCATACAAAAAATTATCTTTCATCCAAAAATATAAGAATTAAATTTTCGAACGAGGATGGAATAGTTGTATCTTCAGTTGAAATTAATTAATAAATTATTAATTCGAAATATAGTTAAAAATTCGCCTCTTTTAATTTAAAAATCAACCATTTGGATGAAAATGCAGGTATTTGATTGAAAATTCGTCTTTTTTGATTGGAAATTAATCTTTGTACTTAACAATTAATCTCCTTGGGTGAAAAATAATTTTTCGGTTGGAAAAACTAATTCTGCAAAAATTCGTTCTTTTTATCTTGAAAATTGACCTTCTAAGTTGAAAATTCAACTATGTGTTTGAAAATTGACTATTTTTTAGCAAATTATTCTTCTTGTGTGCAAATTCATTTATTTTCGTTAAAAATTCGTATCGTTGGTTAAAAATTTAACTCCCTTGTCAAAAACGGAATGACTTTGTTCAAAATATATTTTTTTAAATTAATTTTTAAGTTGAAAACTCGACGTTTTAGTAAAAAATCATTTTTCCTTTTTAAAAATTTGTCTTTTAGGTTGAAAATTCGTTATTTCGATTTAAATTAAACGAGCTTACCTGGATTGAATGATTCTGACACAGACGAATCAGAACAAAAATACCACTAAACACTTAACTCGTACATGTTAAGTTCAAAATTCATTTTCTTGAATTGAAAATTTAAATATTTGGTATAAAATTCCTATATTTTATTGAATATTCGAATTTTGTGGCAGAATATTTAATCTTCTTAGTGACCTATTCATCTTCTTGGTTGAAAATTCCTTCGAAAATTCAAATATTGGTTAATAAATATTGGTAAATATTGGTTGAAAATTTATGAAAATTCATTGTTGAAATTTCATCTATTTTGGTAAAAAAATTCATTTGACTGGATGCAATTTGACCTTTTTGGTTGAAAATTAGTTTTTTCTTATTTAGAATTAATTTTTTTTTTAACTAGAAAGGTAACTGTTCCGTTTTATTTCAAAAACTCATCATTGTAATTGAAAATTAATTTTTTTGGTTGAAAATCGTTTCTTCTTAGTTGGAAATTAATTTTGCTAAATACTCTTTTTTTCTAATTTAATTTTCTAACTGCAAATTGAAATATTATATTTTTCGTTTTTAAATTCATAATTTTTAGTTCAAAATTGAATGATTTCGTTCCGAATTCATTTTTTCGGTTGAAATTTGATTGTCCTGACTGAAAAGTTAATTCTTATATTTTTTGACAAGAATAATTTTTTTGTGAAAAAAATATATATTTTGTTGAAAATTCGTTTTCTTCTTGGTTTTGCATTTATTATTCTGACACATTAACTATTTCAATTTGAGTTGAAAATTGATGTTTTCAGATAAAAGTTCACGTACTTTGTTGAAAATTAAATTTGTTTTGTTGAAGATTCATCATTTTAGTTGAAAATTAACTTTAATTATTCCATTTATCGTGGAAATTTTGCCTTTTTGATGAAAAAGTAATATTTTTCGTTCAAAAATTATCGGTCTAATAGAAAATTCAACTATTCTGTTTGTGCTAAGAATTCATTTCTATAATGGAAAAAAATTACTTAGTTGGAAATTCGTTTTTTTTTTTGTTGATAGAGAATTCATCTTTTGGATTGAAAACTCTACTATTTGGTAAAAATTCCGTATTTTTGGTTGAAAATTCATCACTGTGATTAAAAATTAATTTTTTTCATTGAAGATTTGTTTCTTTTTCGTTGAAAATTATTCTTTTCAACTGAAGATATAACTAATCCATTTTGGCTTGAAAATTTATATTTTGAGTTCAAGATTAATTTCACTGAAAACTAGTTTTTTTTTTATTTACTTTTCCAACTGCAAATTGAAATATTATATTTTTCGTTCGTAAATTTATATTTTTTAGTTCAAAATTGAATTATTTTGTTCCGACTTATTTCCTTCGGTTGAAATTTGATTCTCTTGACTGAAAATTCGATTCTTATATTTTTGGATGAAAAATCATTTTTTTATAAAAAAAAATATTTGGTTGAAAATTCGTTTTCTGTTTGGTTGAAGTAAAATTTCCCCTGGATCATGAGAACATATCAAAAAATAAAAAAAAGGTCTTTGAATCAAAGAATGTTTTGTCTGAATGTTTATAGGGATTTTGTTTCAAGATGAAATAGTAATAAATGCACAAGAAATTATCAGCTGAATAAATAACGCGATGCTGAATTGCATTTTTCAAGCCATGAAGCCCCATGATAAGAGATTTCCACTATCTATGCTCGAGAAGGAAAAAAACAAATTTCCCAAAATAGTATATATATAGTCATTCGTTAAATACGTTGTTTTCTAAATTGCAGTTCCAATTATTTTACATTAGTTAAATTGTTTTCTAGATTTCTCGTTCATTAATTTTTTTTTATTTAAAGACAATGAGAGTCCCTTCTCAGGTCGTAACTATGGTGGTTCTAATAACTTCTATTGGTAAGTGCAAAATAAATAATTATTATAAATTATTAGCAGGTTACTAAAAATTTACGATTTTTGCAGCAACTTGGAACTTTAATTTCAATTACTTTGAAGTTACTTTGTGTTTTTTGTGAATTATCTCCTATTAAGAAAGGTTTATTCGTCAGTTATGGATAGAAAATTACTCTTTGTTAATTAACAAAAAAAAATCTTTTTCATTGTAATAATATGCATCTATTTTCACTTATTTTGGATGAGAATTCATGGATTTTGTTATAAATTCAACTATATTTTATTGGGTTGAAAAGTAACTTTTTTGTTGAAAATTCTATTGTTATATTTGGAAATACATTTATTTTGTTGAAAATTCGTCTTCTTGGCTGGAAAATACAACAATTCAGTGGAAAAATTTTGCGTTCTTGTTTTAAAATTCGACGTTGTCGAATTTTTTATTTGTTTATTCTTAATATTATTATTTTTGTATTTTTTGTTGAAAATTGAACTATTTTGATAGAATATTAATATGATTTGGTTGAAAATCCAGCTATTTATTGAAAATTTGTCTTTTTTGATTGAATTCAACTGTGTTTTATTTCAAATTAAAATCTTTTTTTATTGTAATGGTATCAACTACTTTATATTCTTTATTTAAAATTCATCTATTTTTATTAAAGATGCATCCATTTTGTTAAAAATTCAACTATTTTAGTTGGCTGAAAAGTAACTTTTTTGTGAAAAAATCATATTTTCGGTTTGAAAATGCAACTGTTTTATAGAAAACTCGTTTTTTTTTCTTAAATGTTGATTTTGGTTGGGAAATTCATCTCTTTTGGTAAAAAACAATCTGAAGAGGGCTTAGCTTTTTTCTTGAAAATCTGTCTTTTTTTGTAAAAAATGCGACTACTTACTTGAGGGTTCAACTACTTTCTTAAAAATTCAGTTGTTTCGTTAAATATTCATAATTTTAGTTAAAAATTCATCTCATGTTGAAAATTTAACTATTTTCTTTTTAATTCGTTTTTTTTGTTGGGTGGACATTCAAAAATTTTGCTAGAAACTTTAAGTATTTGGTTCAAAATGAACTTTTTTGTTGAAAATCTAACTGTTTTGTAGAAGATTCGTCTTTGCATTGAGAATGCTAGAAAATTCAAATATTTGGTTGAAAATTAACTTTTTTGATGAAAATCAACGTTTTTGTTGAAAATTAATATTTTTGGTATGCAACTTCCACCATTTGTTTGGAAATTCAATTCTTCTGTTGGAAATTCCCATATTCTGGTAGAAAGTCTAAATTTTGTCGAAAATTAACTTTTTTGTTGAAAATTTGACTCTTTTATAGCAAATTCATTTTTATGATTTGAAAATGATAGAAAATTGAACCATTTGTCTAAACATTAACTTCATCATTGAAAATTAATATTTTCAGTTTGAAAGTTCAACCATTTAGTTGGAAATTCATGTATTTTGTTAAAAATTTAACTATTTTGGTAAAAAGTTTAAATTTTGTTGGAAAATAACTCAGCATAGTTTTTTGGTGAAATTACAAATGTTCAATTAAAAAATGTGACTGTATAAAGAGAAAAATGTGTTATTTTGATTTTTAAACTAAAAAATCAAGGTAGTAAAAAAATAACTTTTTATGTAACTTGAAAATTATATTTTTTCAATGCAAACCTATATTTTCTTATCGAAAATGCAACTGTTTTACAAAAAATTCGTCTTTTGGTTAAAAATTTATCTTTTCACGTGACAAATTCAACTATTGCGTTGAAAATTCAACTATTTTGTTGAGAAATTAATTCTTTTTGTTTTTAAATTCTACTCTGGTTGAAATTCTATTATTTTGTTGACAATTCCTTTTTTGTTGTTTAAATGTCAACTATTTAATTTTTCGTTGAGAACCCATCTTTTTGTTGGAAATTCAACTTTTCGTGTTAGAAACTGAAGGCTGTTTTTCTTGTAGCTCAATATTTTTACATTCTGATCAGAGAAGGTATTAGATTTGTGTAAAATTCGACCCCCCGCCCCCGTGTTTTTGTCAAATGTCGACGTTTGGAGATCCAATTTTAATTTCAAAATATTAATTTTCAATTTTTAAAGAAAATAAGAAAATTTGTTTCAACAATCTAGTAGAGTGTTATCTCACTAAGCCCCGCCAATAAGGTACTATGGAATTGTAAATATTTTTCACATGACTATGATCACGCAACTTTTCATCTAGAGAGGAACCCTGGACCAAAAAAAACAAATTTTTGACAAACTAGTTCAATTTATAATGATCAATTGTTGACAAAATGATGAATCTTTAATAAACAAAGTTATATTTGTAATTAGAGAAATTATTATTTATTGAAAAAAGTGTGAAACCAAAAAAATGAATTTTCAAGTAGAATTATGAATCTTCAACAAAATTTTCATCATTTTAAGCAACTCAATTAGTCTTCATTGATTTCCCGTCCCATTGCCAAATAGCTTCGCCCACCTTAGCTTTCCCTCATCTCAGCTGAACCTCGATTCCCATCAACTCCAATCTTCTTTTTTCTCTCCTCAGTAATTCTTGGACCTCTTTCTCTCTTTCCTTTAAATCATCTTCAAGCTACAGAACCGAGCCATTCAGATTCCCCTTCGCATCCAATAAGTTCTTTTTATTTTCCCACGTCTTCAGATGCAGGGTCATCCCGCCATCCACTTTCCATGAGTTCTCTATTTTTGCAACTACCTTCGTGTGCACTGCCAGGCACCCTGCAACATTTGTCAACTCATCGTCTCCCTTCTTATTCCCAGAACTCTCACTCTCCTTTCTTCCCTCTCCTCTCTCTCTAACTCCCACTCTTCCTTTGGCAATTTTCTTGGAGGATACCACCACGTCCTGTCCTCTTCTCCGGTCTGAAAGCTTGCCTTCTTCCTCTCTTTCTCTAGTAATAATTTCTTCTTTCATTTCCAGCTGCCCGAATTTTTTCTCCCACTTCTGCATCACCTCTTCAAATCTTCTCCTGTCAATATCCTTCTCCACTCTACTATGTGCTCTCTTTTTTCCCCAGTTCTTATGTCTTCCAAGAAGCGCTCCTGCTGCTTTCTCATTGCCTCCACCCCTCCCCAAAATTCTTTATTTACCTCTCCACTTTCTTCCACCTGCTTCTTGACTACTCCCATTGCTTTTCTTTCCGAATCAAACGAGCCTGTGTCTCTCTATTATCTTATTCTACTCTCTCTTTCTTCTACACGGTCCAGCTGTGCCCTACTCTCCGCTTCACTTACAATCAAATTTCGCGGCACACCACTGCTATCCGCTGTCTCCGCTTGAAGGCGCTGTCACCTCCCTCCTTGTTTTTCGAGCTTCCGGTTCGTACCTAACCTCCCTTTCCACGTGCCACTTTTTTCTCTACCCAGTTTTCACCTTTCACGTTTACTTTTCTCTTCACATCCATTTCCACAGTAACGCCGGCACTTATCTCGACTAAACACATCATCCTTGTACTTTTTCTTTCACTTTCCTCTCCATAAACTGTCCAAAACCTTCCTGGCACTTCGCACACGTCCACCTCTAGATCTCTCCGAACCGGAATTCCCCTTTTTTATTTGAATGATTCCCTAAATATATTCTGACCAATATTTGATTTTCCATATCCATCGATATTCAAATACCAGAATGTTAATCCTGGACGGAGTCCGAAACATTAAAATATTAATTGGTCAAGATGCTTCCAAAACTTCTCAATAATCAATTGTTACTACATTAAAAAAAAATCAAAATACTTTCCCCTTATTTCACTGTCCTGGTCGTTCTGAATTTGATTGGTAGTTGCAGAATAAATTAATATCGTCTTATCTTCACAGTTCACACACACACAAAGTGGATCTTTACATCATCGATTTTTTTCAAAGTTGGAAGCTTTTTTAGCTAGGTAGCCCAAAATTCTCTCAAAACATATTTGAATTTTACCAAGATGTATTGAATTCAAGTTCGATTTCTTGTGTGAATCGTATCGAAGCTATACCAAGCTTTTATTGATCAGAATTGGTCGACATTTGACTAAGTTATCCCACGCTATCTTTGAAGTGTGGTCAGTCAGGGAAAATTATTGGTTGAGAAAAGTCAGGGATTTTGAAAAACAATCTTTTAAAAGTCAGAAGACTCCCATAAGAGATTTTTTGTTAAAAATGCTACAAGATTAAAATTCTGGTATTTGAATATACATAGTCAGGGGAAATAAAAAATTGATCAGAATAAAGTTGGGGAATTATTAAAATGAATAAAATTTGGTTGGAGATTCAAAATTCTAGTTGAAAATTCATCTTTTTGGTTTCACAGTTTTTTTCATTGAAAAACAATTTTTTAAATTACAAATTCAACTTTGTATATAAAAGGTTCATCATTTCGTTGAGAAATGAACTTCATTAATTGAACTAGTTTGTTGAAAATTTATTTTTTTGGTTCAGGGTACGTCTCAAGATAAAAAATTGCGTTGTCATAGTCACGTGAAAAATATTCACAATTCCAGAAGCTTGTACTTCAAGGTGATTATATTTTTCAAAAATATTGCCATCCGGAAATAACGTAAGGTGAAAATCAAGTTTGTAAATAATTCTTGTTTTTACATTTTGAGCCGTGACTTGAAAATGCTGTATGTTGGTCGAGGCAACGTAGCCTCTCTTTAAGTTCACTATATTGCCTTTGAAAGTCACTATTCAAAATTAAAAAAAAAAAAGAATTCTTCGGCAAAAAATGTTGTTTATTTTTTCATTTCAAGAAATCCCTAACTTTACTCTGACCAATTTATCATTCTCCCTGATCATTATCATTCAAATACCAGAATCTTATTTTTGTAATAATTTTACCATAAAATCTTTCATATACTGAATAAAACAATTTGAAATTGAAATAAGAAATATCGAATTTGTCATCATTGACAGTTATTCAAAGTGTGCCTCTTATAGAAATCTTCTGACTGTTGCAAGATTTTTTGCAATTTTTGCTATTTTTTAAGGTCCATCATTTTGATTGAAAATGTAACTATAGTGGAGTAGGAAAGGAAAAGTTTCCGACTGGGAAGTTTGAACGACTTAATTAATTTATTTTTTAGAGGAAAATATTTTCAAGGAACCGAAAAACATTTTTTTACTAATGTGTCTTTCTGTATGACTGTCTGTCTTTGAGTCTTTGGTATACTGTTTCAGAGTCGGAAACTGAAGGTTAAGTTCGTTAGCCCACTATTTTGGATGAAAATTCAAGAAGATAGAGCATTTTCATAATTTTTGAGATCATTTTTTTCAAGATTTAAAAATTCTATGTACGGCTATTCGCAGTACTCGGAAATTTAAACAAAAAAACAAATTAAAATTAAAATTTGAAGCCAAACCAAAAGTCGTTTGGATTTCGTTAGGATGCGTTTGGAAGCCAATTTTTTTCATTTGGACGGAAAAACTCAAAAAGATGTTGATTTTTTAAAATTGGAGTGTTAACTTCACGCTGCAGCACAAACTTTCATTTTTTTTTTAAATTTTTTACCAATCGTTTGGATTTCGTTGGGATACGTTTGCAAGCTCACTTTTGACGTTTGGAAGATGAAATTGTGTGAGTTCTCGAATAAAAAAGTTACTAGCGCCACACTCGCGAGCGGCGCCTCACAGTGGACCTTTTTTGAAATTCTGTCTCAAAATCGTAGAACTTTGGATCGGAATGGCCTAGAAAGATATATATATATATATATTTTTTTTAATTGAAGAAAAAGCCTTTCCAAATATAGAAAAATTATAAAGGAAGTCAGAAAAGAATTTTGACCTTGAAAATCTTTGTTGAAGATGGAATTTTTGGCAAAAAAAATCGCTTATTGAATACCAAAAATGCTTCGATCTTACACTTTAAGTGCTATACATGTTGTTATATAGATTTTCGCATGCCCTATCCGAATCTGACATGTAAGACAAACCTTTTCTAAATTGTGGAATTTTGACTTTGGATTTCAAATCAGCCACCTGCAAACCCTCCGATTGGCTATTTTAAGTCAAATAAGTTTCTTTCCATAATTTTGGTCCGCCATATTAGATCCGCCATTCTGAATTTTTCAATTTTGACTCCGGATTTGAAATCAGCGACCCGAAAAACCCCCTTGTAGCAAATTTTAGTCAAATCAGTTTCCTTCCACAATTTTGGTCCGCCATATTGTATGCGCCATTCTTAATTTTTTAATGTTGACGTTGGATTTACAATCAGCGACCTGAAAAGCCACCTTGTAGAAAATTCTAGTCAAATCGGTTCTGTTTTACAATTTTAGTCTGCCATATTGACTCCGCCATTTTGAATTTTGTTTAAAACGATTGCCAAGAATTCCATCTTCAACACATATTTTCAAGGTCACAATTTTTTTTCTGACTTTCTCTATAATTTTTATATATTCGGGAAGGTTTTTTTCTTAGATTGAAAAAAATATATCCCTCTAGGTCATTCCGATAAAAAGTTCTACGATTTTGAGACAGAATTTCAAAAAAGGTCCACTGTGCGCCTTTTCAAGTGGAAGTGATCTTCTTTGGTCAGCCGTGTCCTTGAATATAATATGATGTTTCACCGCAAACACTGTAGTACCGGAACATTCCAAAAATTTTGAAAATTTTTGGATCATCTAAATTTCCGTATATTTTCGAAATTTCTAAGATGCTCAAAATTTCTGAAATTATAAAAATTTCTGAATTTTACAAAATGTTCAACTTTCTCAAATTTCCCAAATTTTCTGAAATTTGTAAGATTTTCTAAAATTTGTGAAATTTTCGAAAATTTGAAAAAAATTCAAAATTTGTAAAATATTCAAAATTTGTAAAATATTCAAAATTTGTAAAATATTCAAAATTTGAAAAATATTCAAAATTTGTAGAATATTCAAAATTCTTAAACTTATCAAAATTTCTAATATTTCTGAATTGTATAAAATGTTAAAAATTTCTAAAATCATTCAAATTTCAAGAATTATTGTTCAAAATTTTCAAATTTTTAATGTTATATAAATTTCTGAAATTATCGAAATTTGTAGAATGTTCCGCATTTTTTTAATTATCGATATTTCTTAATTTTTAAAAGGTTCCAAACTTAGAATATTGTCAACATATCTAAAATTATAGAAGTCTAAAATTTTCAAAATTTCTAAAATTTCTACAACTTTCAAAATTTCTAAAATTTCTACAAATTCCAAAATTTCTAAAATTTCTACAAATTTCAAAATTCTTTGAAATTTTACAAATTTTAGAAAATTTGTGAGAATTGAATATTTTGTAGGCTTCCGTTTCCCGCGTGAAAGTGTGTGGCAGCGTTGAAATTTGGTGCTGAGTTTTTCTGAAAATTGTGGTGAAATTTGAGGTGAGTGGCTTGTGGATGTATGTAGAGGGGTTCGTTTGTGAGGGATTGTTTGAGAGATTGAAAGATTAGCAAGGGGCTGAGGATATTTTTGAGGATCAGGACAGATTTGGGTGGAAGTTGAAGTTAGGTGGGTTTGAGGTTTGTGACAGGGTGGGAGGACCAGGTTGGTCGTAGCGTGTCGTAGCAGGGCAGGGTAGAGAAGGAGAAAGGCAAGGCAGGTAGACGCGACGACGTGACGATAGATGGAGACAGAGAAAGATAGAAGGCGGGATCGTTTGAATTAGATTCATGGCTAGCGGAGCGAATACTGTCAAGGAAGGCAGAGATTCAGATCAGGAAGTTTTCAGTACACCGAAAGGGGAGAGCAAAGAAAGGAGGGCAAGGGGAAAGAACAGGAAAACGGTAGAAAAGGACAGATTGAGGGCGAAGAGCGTGGGGTCGATTGAGGAATTTATCAAAAGGAAGAGAGGGGATAGGGGAAGCAGTGAGGACAAGGAAGATATAGGGTCAAGCTTGAAAAATCCAAAAATGTACGGAACGCCGCCGGGAAAACATAGTTTGGTAGAGAAGGATGAGAAAAATAAGGAGAAAGAAAGAGATAGAGCTGAGGCTAAAGATCCGATGGAAATCGAAAGATTAAAAGAAACGCGCGAAATGATGATAGAAGTGATGGGGATATATGAAGAAAGGCAGGAGAAAAGGGTGGAGGAAATTAGGAAAGAAATTAGACAGGAAATGACCGAACTTAGGAAAGAAATGAGGAAATGGGAAGAAGTTAGGGAAAAGCCAGAGAAAAGGATGCAGATGTTGGAGCAAAAGCTAGAAAAGAAGGAAGAGCCTAATAAAAAGGTAAATGAGTTGGAAGGTAGAATAAAAAAAATTGAAAGTTCAAACCGTGAGTTTGGAGGTGGGGAAAGTGGGAATAAGGAGAAGGAAAGGCTGAGGAAAATAGAACAAAGAATAGAAAAGAAAGAGAGAGAAGAAAGAAAAAGAAACATAGTGATAAAGGGTCTAAGATTAGAGGGGAAGGATCTGAGGTAAGGAGTGGAAGAAGTACTAAAAAGGATTGATGCTAAGGTAGAGATAGAGGAAGTGCGAAGTATAGGAAGGGAAGAGCGAAGAGTTGAGAGAATGGTATTAGTAAAACTAAAGAAATGGGAACATAAGAGGGAAGTGATGACGAAGAAGAGGGTGTTATATGGTAGCTCGGAGAGAATAGAGGATGATTTGACATGGGTAGAAAGGAACATGCAGTATAAATTAAGGAAAATAGCGGAAGAGGAAAGAAAAAAGGGAAAAAGAACATGGGTTAAGTATGGGAGAATACAGATAGAAGGTGTATGGTGGAATTGGGACGAGGACAGGGAAGAGTTAGTAAAAAATGAGGTATCGGGAAACTAGAAGAGAAAGGAACGGGAGGTAAAGAAATAAGAAATAGTGAGAAACAAAAAGAGACGAGAAACGAAAGTAGGGAAGATTGGAGGATATGCTACTGGAATATAGCAGGCTTAGAAAGAAAGGATAGGGATTTTATGAGAAATTTGACACAATGGGATGTAGTAGTAATGATGGAGACGTGGCTAGATGAAAATGGATGGGAAAGAGTAAGGGGAAGATTACCAAGAGGTTACAAATGGCAGGTTCAAAATGCAAAGAGGAAGAATAAAAAGGGCAGAGCAATGGGTGGAATGGTGATGGGAGTAAGGAACGAATGTATAACAGAGAATGATAAAAAAGTGTTAAAAGAGCATAGAGAAGGATTAATAGTAGAAGAGATAAATGTGGGAGGAGAGAGGTGGAAGATAGTGGGGGTTTATGTGAACGGTGATATGCAGGAGAAATCAGAGGAGATAAGAGAACTGATGGAAGAAAATAAGCAAGAGAGTAGGCTGATAATAGGAGGTGATTTTAATGCGAGAACAGGAGATAGAGGAGGAAGGAAATGGGATGGAGAGCGAGGAAGAAAATCCAAAGACAAGATACTAAATGGGGAGGGAAAGAAGTTGTTGAAGAGCCTAGGGGAGATGGGATGGTTTATCCTAAACGGTAGTATAGAGGGGGATGAGGAAGGGGAATATACACGTTCAGGAGGAAAGAAGGGAACGGTAATTAATTATGTGGTAGTGGACGACGAGGTAAGAGAGAAGGTTAAGAAACTAGAGGTGGGGAACTATGTAGATTCGGATCACTTTCCCATAATAGTGACGGTAGAGGGAGAAATGAGTAATAACAAAAAGGCTAAAAAGGAAGCAAAAGTAAAAACAGCAGGAAGAGGGGATTGGTCAATGGAAGGTAAAGAACAGTTCAAAGAAAAAGTCAGGAATATCAAAATGGGGGAAGGAAATGTAAACGAGGAAATGGAAATAATGATAGGAGAATTAAAAGGAGCATTAGAGTGCACAAGCAAAAAAGAAGTTAGTGAAGGAGGGAATAGAAGTGGATGGGATGAGGATTGTAAACAGAAGAAGAAGGAAAATAAAAGGTTTGAAGAAGAAGCGGAGAAGGCTAGGACAGAAGAAGAGGTTTGGAAGGTGGTAAATAAAGAGAGAAGAAGAAGAAAAAGAGTAAATCAGGATATTGAGATGACAGAATGGAAAAAATATTTTATGGAATTACTAGGAGGGGTAGAGAGGAAAGTTAGGAAAGGAGGAAGAGATGGTAGGGAAACAGATGAGGAGGAGGACATTTCAAGAGAGGAGATAGTCAAGGTATTAGGGATGATGAAAGATGAAAAGGCACCTGGTATAGATGAGATTCCAAATGAAGTATAGAAATACGGGGGAACAGAATTAAAGGAATGGGCATTGATAATGTGCAATAGAGTATGGAGAGGAGAGGGGTGGCCAGAGTTATGGAAAGAAGGAGTAGTGATACCAATAGTGAAGAAAGGCAAAGGGGAGGAGGTTAAAGATTATAGAGGAGTGACACTAATGCCAACACTGTATAAAGTATATGTGACTGTTTTATCGGAGAGGTTAAAAAAAGAAGTTTTGGAGAAAAAGATAGAGCCACCGAATCAGACAGGGTTTAGAAAAGGGATGGGGGTAATGGACAATATATATGTTCTGAACTACTTAGTAAATAAGAGGATTAAAAGGGAGAAAGGGGCAATGATAGCAGTGTTCGTGGACTTGAAGGCGGCGTTTGACTCATTAGACCGAGGCGAGATAGAGAAAGTTATGGTGAAAAAGGGGATAAGAGAGGGATTAATAAAGAGAGTATCGGAAATTTTTTGAGAGACAAAAAGCAAGGTAAAGGTAGGAGAGCAAGTGGGAGATAGTTTCTGGTTGGTGAGAGGGGTAAGGCAAGGATGTCCTCTGAGCCCACTTTTATTTAATATATTAATATCAGACTTGGAAGAAGAAATGAAGAGAAAAGGGTGGGAAGGAGTTAGGATAGGGAACGAAAAGATATATACACTGGCATACGCAGACGATGTAGTGTTGATGGCAGAGGATGAAGAGGAGATGGCGGGCTTAATTACAGGATTAGAGAAATAGTTAGATGGAAAAAAGTTGAATTTAAATGTAGAAAAGACAAAGATAATGAGGTTTAGAAAAGGAGGGGGAAGAAAGAAAGAATGGGCGGGGAGATGGAAGGGGAAAAATTAGAAGAAGTAAAAGAGTTTAAGTATTTGGGATATACCTTGCAAGCAAATGGAGATCATAGAGCTCATATAAGAGAAAGGATAAAAAAAGCAGCAGGGGTAATGAAACAGATATGGGGAATAGGAAAATGAAGATTTAAAAAAAATTGGAGAAGGAGAATGTGGTTATTTGATACGCTGGTATGGCCGGTATTAGGTTATGGAGCAGAGATATGGGGATGGAAAGAAAGGAAAGAAATTGAAAGTTTACAAGAAAGGTATATAAGGTGGACGTTAGGGGTAGACTGGAGGACGCCGGGATATATGGTGAGAGAAGAAGCGCAAAGGGATACATTAAGTACTAGAGCGGGAAAGAGGGCATGGAATTTTGAGACGAAGCTGAGGGAGGGAAAGGGAGGGGAGTTGGCGAGAAAGTGTTTGATGGAGGTAGAAGAAAGGAGAGGGAGGGCGATTGAATTAACGAGATGGGAGGAGGAAAGGAGAGAGTTCTTTCAGGCTAGAGATATAGAAGACGGGACTGGAGTCAACTATGAAGAAGTGGAAAAAAAGGAGAGAGAAAGACAATTAATAGAAAGATGGGGGATGATTGAGGAATCAAAATATAATATATGGTATAAGATGACAAAAAAGGAAGGAGTACCAAAGTATTTAGAAAAGGGATGGGGAGAGAAAAGATGGACAAGAATAGCAAGATTTAGATTGGGAAACGAGGTAAGGGCAAGTATGTATTGGGAAAAGAAAGATAACAGGAAGTGCAGAATATGTGAATGGGAAGAGGAAACATGGGAGCATGTATGGGAAGGATGTAGGAGAGGAATGGAAGATAAAGGAAGCTGGCAAGAGAATGTGGTAAGGATTTTAGGGGAGGATGGTTTGGGGGAAGAGTGGATGAAGGAGTTAGAGGATGCTAGGGGAGCAACTGAAAAAGAATGAAAGAATGGATGCAAAAAATGGCAAAATGGAGGTACAAGAGAAGTGAAAGAAAAAGGAAACGGAAGTCGCCCAAATTAAATTATAAGCGTAAAGAATTGTAAGTAATGATTATGTAATAGCATAAGTAAACTAAGATGCGTTCGCGTTACCGCTCTCTCTCTCTCTCTCGCTTGCACTCTCGCTTTCGATCACTCGCTCACTCGTTCGCTAACACGTCCCAAATTGCGCTATCGTTAACAATAGATTTAAGGCGTTAGATATAAGATTTTATGTAAATAGGTGTAAATAATTGTAAATAGTAAGGATAAGCTTTTATAAAACATGTAGAAGGAAGTGTTGTAAGAAATGGAAGCCATGTAAACCCTTAGGGGACACATTATGAATAAAGAAGAAGAATATTTTGTAAAATTCATAAATTTTGATAATTTCTATAATTTCAGAAATTTTGAACATTTAAAAAATATTGAACATCTTACAATTTTGGAAAATTTCTGAAATTTCAAAAATTATAAAAACTTTCGAATTTCAGAAAATGTTCAATTTTCTTAAATTTCTCAAGTTTTCTAAAATTTGTAATATATTCGAAATTGTCAAACTTATAAAAATGTCTAATATTTATGAATTATTGTTCAAAATTTTTAAATTCTTAACGTTATATAAATTTCTGAAATTATCGAAATTTGTAGAACTATCCAAATTTTTTTAATTATCGAAATTTCTTGAATATCTGAAAGTTTCCAAATTTATAATATTGTCAACATTTCAAAAATCATAGAATTGTCTCGAATGTTCAAAATGTCCAAAAATTTCTGAAATTTTCACAAATATCACAATTTTCTGAAATTTGGGAAATTTGAACATGTTGTATAACTCAGAAATTTGGATAATTTTGATAATTTCAGAAATTTTGAATATTTAAAAAATTTTGAACATCTTAAAAATTTAGAAATTTTCACGAATTTCAAAATTTCCACAAGTCCAACATTTTCTAAAATTTTAAAACTTCTAGTAAATTGAACATTCTGTAAAATTCAGAAATTTGGAACATTTTATAAATTTTAAACGTCTCAAAAATTTTGAAAATTTTGAAAATATACGGAAATTTAGATAGTCAACAAATTTTCAAAATTTTTGCAAAGTTTCGGTACCACAGTTTTTGCTGTGAGACATCCGATTATATTTAAGGACACGGCTAACCAAAGAAGGTCACTACCACTTGAGAAGGCGCCGCTCGCGAATATGGTGCTAATGAACTTTTTATCAATAACACACACAATTTCATCGTCCAAACATCAAAAGTTAGCTTCCAAACGCATCCTACCGACAGCCAAACGATTGGTAAAAAAATTTGTTAAAAAAATTAAAATTTCTTCCGCAGCTTGAAGTTAGAAAATCCAATTTTGAAAAATCAATATCCTTTTGAGTTTTGCCGTACAAAAAAAAATGGCTTCAAAACATTGATTCATTGCTATTTGTGCTTACAGAATTATGCTTCCAAAACCAGGAATATGATGAAGTTCATCAGCCCTTGCTTCAGAGCCCATCCTCACGTACCTCATCTCTGTCCAGATCCTCCTCGACTCTGTCCACATCTGCATCTTCGAGCCGTAAGTTTTTATTTTTAAGTAACTGGTCACAGTTACGTTACTCAGGGAAAAAAGATAACTGGTTACAGATAAGCTAAATAACAAAGTAAAGTCAATTCCCCTAAAAGGTGCTTTAAACTGAAGAATTTACAAAATCCCTCAATCTTAGTTTTTTCTCACAATCATATATATTAAAATTTTTCAAATATTCCTAAATAATAAAGTTATGATTTGAAAATAAATGTCAATTATAAAGCTGAAAACACCCAAATCTTGACGACATCATTACAGAAGCTAATTGAATGCAAAAAACATTACATTAATTGACTATATAAAAATAAGTACTTATTTGGTTCAAAATAACGTTCAGCCTACAATTATTGACCGATTTGGACGTAGACGATTTGCAAAAAGCAGATTAAATTTCAAAGAAAATTGTCGAGCTTGATATTTGATTTATTTTTTTATTTTTTTTATAAATAAACAAATATGATGAAAAACATGGACATTTTTTCTATTTGATCTTCCCGGTGCTCGTCAATAATAGGAAAATTATTGTGATCGCCCACATTTCATAGATTCACATTACTTAAAGATATTCCATCATGACACGATAAACAAAAAAATTGTGTAAACAAATTATTTGTTGAAAGTGTGTTTTCTATAATTTGCAATAATTTTGAGTTTTTAAGTTTTTTTGCAAGAAATTTGCATGTAAACAATATTATAATAAATGAAACTTCTTTCAAGATTATTGTTGTTAATATTCTAAACAAATTTAATAAACAAATGCACTATTCAGGCATTTGTCGACAGAAAAATTCGTTTCTTTTCTGTGTCAATTTTTCTAAATTATTAACCTTATGGTAATTTCAGCGAAATTCATAATTTTTGGATTAATTTTATGAAAGAAATATATAATAAGCAAATTGATTATTCGGGCATTTGTCAACAAAAAAACTCTATTTTTTTCCAATGTGAGTCGTTTAATCGGGAACTCGATAATAATTTTATCAACACTCATAAGTAGTTGATGAATTGTTTATCTTATTTAACAAATTCATTATAAAAAATGCAAAAAATATCATAAAATTCATGAACAAGTTATGGATTTTGCTGAAATTATCATGAGGTTTCTAATTAAAATAACTGACATCCTAAAAACGAATTTTTCTGCCAAAAAATGCCTAAATAATAATTATTTGTTTATTAAATTTGTTTATAATATGACAAGAATGGTCTTACGAGAAATTTTCTTTATTATAATATTGTTTACATCCACATTTTTTGCAACGTAACTTGAAGAAACGTGAAACTATAGAAAATGATAGAAAACACAATTTCAACAAATAATTTGCTTATAAATTTTTGGATTAAATAAATTTCTGTATATTTTCAACATTTTTAAAAAATTTCTGAAATTATAAAAAATTATCAAAATTTGTGAAATATTATAAAATTTGTGAAATTTTCTAAAATTTGTAAAATATTCAAAAATTTCAATCTTCCCAAACTTTCTAATATTTCCGAATTTTATGAAATGTTAAAAAATTCTAAAATCATTCAAATTTCTGAAAATAATGTTAAAAATGTTTAAATTTCTAGCGTTATTCAAATTTCTAAAGTTTTCAAAATTTGTAGGATTTTTCAAATTTACAATATTGCCAACATTTCGAGAATTATAGAATCGTCTCAAATTTTTTAAACTTCTAAACTTTTCAAAAATTCAAAAATTTCTCAATTTCCAAAATGTCTCAAATAACTAAAATTTAAAAAAATTGCTAAAATTTGTAAAATTATCAAAGTTTCGAAACTGTTTAAAATTTCTGAAATTATGTAAACTTCTCAAATTTTCAAAATTTATGAAATAACCAAGAATTGGAAAATTGATAAAATATCTAACATTTCAAAAATGTTTTAAAAGTTTTAAAATTATCAAAATTTCTCAAATGTTTCCAATTTATAAAATTATCAAAATTTAACAAAAGTTCAAAATTTCTGAACAATTTAATATAAAAAAAATATGATGTGATAAATTTGAAAAGAACGCTCAATAAAAGTGCCAAGAGATTTATCATTAGAACTTTTTAGGAAAAATAATTTTGTCCTACCTTGAGTTGTTTCTATAAAAGAAAATTTATGTTATGTTCCATTTTCAAAATTAAGTTTTCCAACAAATAAATTAAGAAAAAATTTCAGAATTTCCTTCTGTCAATCTAATTGATAGATATTATAATTTTGTAATTCATTTCTTATGGAAGTTCTAAAATTGGTAAAATCTATCGTAAATATGAAAAATAAAATTTTTTGATAACAATAGAACTTTTAAAAATTTTGACCTTTAAAGCAAACTGAAATAATACAACTCAATAAGAAAATCCACCTATTTGATATTAATTTTTTTTTAAGTCTACTATTATATTTAAGATTCAGTCTTCATATGTTTTGGTTGAAAATTTATTTACTTGGTTGAAAGTGGAACTACTTTTTCGAAAATTAATTTTATCGGTATGAGATTGAACTATTTTTTCGAAAATTCGTTTGTTCTTCTTGAAAATTCATAATTATTAACTGAATTAATAACTACTTCATTTTTGTTTTAAAATTGATCCTTTTTTGTAGGAAATTCAAATATTTTTTAATTGAGAATGATTCATCTTTCTTGGCTTGAAACTCAACTACCTGTTTCCAAGCTATACACTGTGCACACATGGAAATAAAAATTTTTTTTTTTTAAAGTGTCCAAACAGTCAAAAAAGTTGATTTAAAAAATTGGATAATTACAAACCTCCCTCTATGAGGAAGCAATAGCGAGTTGAATTATCAAACAAAAAATTTTTTTTTTTTTAGGCCAATAATTTTCGTGACCTCTCCTTGTCAACCTTTTTATTAGGTACCAAAAATTAATAAATTGCTATTTGTTCATACAGCATCAATCTCGACAGGCAGCAGAATTAAGAATGGTCTCCAGCGCTGGTCTCCGTTCTCATCAAGACCTGTGAACAGTAAGACCGAGAGTTTTTCTTTAATTTCTAAATTTTAGGTTCTTTTTTGCATTATCAAATTTTTTTATTTATTTTTCTGTAAAATTTTTGTGTATTACAATTTTTGGTTTGTTTATTATTTGCTAAGATCACATATAGCCGATTTTTTCTTAAAAATTTTCAAATTTCCAAACATTTTTTTTTCTCAAATTATGAATATATGAAATAGGTGAAGAAGCAAACAATTTTTTACAACGTAACCTTCCTCAAGCCATTAGGAATATTTGTGCAAAGTTTCAGACGTGTATATATTGTGATTTAGAGAAAACTGGCTACAAAGGATTTTTACAGGATGAAACATCCTTCTCTTTTTTTAAATGGAAATCAATTTTGTAAATTTAAAATTTAGCTATTTCATTTTTGGTTGATGATTCAACTATTAAATGTCTTATTGAAAATTCATTGTTCTTGGTTGAAAATTCCACTACATACTTGCTCGGAAGTAATTTTGGGTTGGAAGTTCTTCTTTTTCGATAGTGAATTTCCTGGTTGAAGATGCAACTGTTTTTGATAATATTCGTCTTCTTGGCTTGAAGAAGACTTCTGAAATTAATATCTTTTTGGCTAATACATTTTATTCAACAAATTTATTCCCTCATCATTACGAAATTTTCATTCATGTTAATTTTTTCTTGTCAAATTAGATGCACATCTATATCTCGGTGAACACAGTATTGAAATAAAACTGCCGGAAGGAGATTGCTACATTGGAACGATCTATTATCCTAGAACGACCCTATATGGTGGCAAGGACAGAATACCCACCTGGCTGCATCCTGACAAACCTACTACAAAGTTTCGCGCTTTTATACTATTAGATAACGAACTACATGCGGAAGCAAATATCCACAAGAATCCAATAGCTCCCATTATGACTCAGCATGGTCAAATAATCGCTCGTATATGTATAGCACATTGCGTATATTATTCAGCTGAATCTTTCCAAGTGTATGATGTCACCCGTCGTCATCATAATGCCCCTAACATACAATGGGGTTCCATCTTTTATCCAAAGAGCGACCAGGTATATATTACAGTCCCTGTGGGCGAGGGTAGCGTTGTTTATAGCTCTCCTTTAAAACCTGCTCACGAACCACTCAGAAGGTTTTTGTAGATCACTATTCTGGCAACTTCAGTCTTATTGCGATATTTTTTGCGATGGCTTGAATTGGCCATGTTGAAATGTATGTGTGCAATAAAAAAGAAGATTCGTTACGTCTATCTGCATTTTTATTTTGTTGCCAATGATAGAGAAATGGGGAAATTTATTTTTTAGACGACTATGCTGGGATTTTTACTCGGTCTTTGTAAATCCCTCACATTTGTGGACAAAGCTTTTAAAATTAAAATTATTATCATCGATAACTATCATTTCGTGATTGCTAATTTTCTGTTGATAGATGAACGTTTATTTTCCAGCCTGCTGGCCTTACAAAATTGCGTTGCTTACTTTAATTTTTAACAGAATTTTCTTAAGACTAACCCTTAAAAACTAACATCCATCCATCAGACGCCTTGCCTTCCACGCTTCGCCTCGCCTCGCCACACCTCGCACACTACGCTTCCTAAACATATTCATTATCTTCCAGATGTCACCATCTGTCCTTAAATTTCCTAACTCCTCTTCCAGATCCTTCTCCTTTCCCTGTTCTTTTTTCTTACACATTATTCTAAGCCCCTCCGTCATTTCTACGCACTCCTCACTTTTCGCATTATCCTCTTTCCATTTCTTGTACTTCCTCTTCACCTTCCTTTTCATCTCTTCACATGCCCTATCCCACCATCGCTTTACCATTCCTTTCTCCTTCCTTCTTAATACTTCTTTCGCACACACCCTTTCACCTTCTTTTTCAGGTCATCCCATATCTCTTCCACCGACAACCCTTCAAAGCGCACCTTTCCTAACTGCTCCTGATACTTCTCTATCGCCTCCCTTGTCCAGGTCATCCTCTCCCCTATCGAGACTTCTTTCCCATCTTGTCATCCGCCACCCTCCCCTGTTATCCACACATTTAGTGACCGATGGTCTGATTCCACCCTTCCATCTACTGCGAATTTGCCCCCCCCCCCCACACCATCCTTGCATATTCATGATCACATAGTCTATGACCGATACCCCCATATGTGTATTCTCCTTCATCGTCCCCAGTTGCCATACCATTCGCCGCCGCCCAGCCTCTATCCTCCATTCAGTCCCTTAGAATCTCCCCCTTCTTATTTATTATCTTATCCTTCGATTTCCTTTCGAAGCTCTCCCGTTTCCTGTAAAGGCCCCCTCCCCTCCCCATCCTTGCATTAAAATCCCCACCCAGTACCACTATACCCTCCTCTCTTTTGTGTAGCAAGTCTTTCGCCCTTTCTTTAATTCTTTCCATCCCATCCTTATTGTACACTGTCACAAACTTGCACGCTATGACTCCTATTTTTACTTCCCTCATTTGTACTTCCCCCCTCTTTCTCTACATGTTGTTCGTCTAATTCATCTTTAAACCCCGTTTTAATTCCTCCACTATCCCCTCCCTTCTTCTTCACTTTGACCGCATCCTTGTGTCTCCACCTATACCTCCTTGGCAGCCTTGGCTCTATTCTATCCCATTCCTTTCTTTCTAACCCACGTCTCTACCAGTCCCACAACATCAAATTCCTGGATATACCTCCAGAACTCCTCGGTCTTTTTCTTTACCCCTGCTACGTTCCAGTACAGCACCTTCACTACTTCTTTACCCTGCCTTAACCCCACCCCCTAATTCCTACGAAACAAATTCCCCTGCACTGGCTTCAACACCTCTTTCTCCTCATCCCACACCCACATTTTCCCGTCTACTTTTATTTTCCGAAATCCTACCTTCGCCGATCTCCTTTCCCTCCTCTCCCTCCTAGCCCTGTCGTTCAGGATTCTCTGCACATCCCTTTCCTTCATCGTTGAATCGTGATGGATGAAAACTCCCTCATCCTTCATCCTATTCTTATTCCGCATTACCCCCAGTTTTTCTTTCCAGCTCTCCAACTCCACAACCGCCACTTCCTTGTCCTTTCTCCGCACCAACTTAACTTTCCCTACCATGCCTTCAACGCACCCAATGCTCTGTAGCAACGCTTCCACGCCCTTCCTTTCTTCCCCGCTGTTTAGCTTTAACCCTCTTATCACAATATTATTCCACTTGTCTGCCTTCTTTTTTCTCTCCATTCTCAACTCCATTTCCGTCCTTCCCTTCACCTGCTCAGGCCTTTTTTCCGTCCCTTCCTTCTACACCCTAATTTCCTCTTCCATCTGTTTTATTTCAACTTCTTCTTTCCTTTCCCTCTCTGACCCTTCTACTCTCTCCGTCAGCTCTTCCACCTCCCTTTCCCATTTCTCATCTCTGATTCTCAAGTTCTCCCTCATGCCTTCCATCTGCTCCTTAGTCCCCCTTACGTCCTCCCTCAGCCCACTAATCTCGCTCATCAGCATCCCGAGAGCCTCCTTCTCTGAATTTCCCGCCATTTAAGGGGGTGAGGGAGGCGTGTCCTACGAGTTCTTCCGCTTTTTTCAAACGGACTCTGTACCTCGCTTTTGACCGGACTCTCTTGGCTGTCTCTCTTCCTTTTTAAGAGATCCTCCCTGTCACTTGCGCCGACGATTCTCGATTCCTTCTTCCCCACCTTTCCGCTTTCTCCCTCTCACCTACGCGCCACTCGACACCGAACCAGGCGCTGTTAGCCGTCGTGCCACGTGGAAAATCTTCTTCCCGGCAATTTCACTACCAACACAGCCAGCAATCTCACTGCCCACCTCCTGTTCTGCCGCCGATAACTGGGACCTCTCTATGCAGTACCCTCCGCCACCGACAGATGTCCCTGAAGAATGCTGTCGTCTATTTGCCGCCGAATTTTCCCTTTATTTCTCATCATTCCTTTTTTTTCTATTCCTCACAGCCCCTGCAGACACCCCTTTTTCTCAATCTAATTATATCCGACTTCACACACTTCTTCACTTCACCTCCTCGGCTTCCACACTCACACTCTAGTTACACCTTCCACACAAATTCCGTAAAATCGCGCAATGTTTGTTGGATAATTTTTATTCTCAGTTTGATCAAAAAATGGAATTCTTAATTTTATTTCTTTGTGATTAAAACCAGAACTGTTGTTTAAAAAATGTTAATTATCTTTAAAAAGTTGTCAAAACGTGAAGATTTAAAAAAAATCCGTGATGATCAGTTTTCACTTAAATTCATACTTTCTCAATATGACGAAAATACAAAAAAGTTGGCTATGTCATTCTGAAGTTCGATTGTCATCAAAATATCAAAAAATTAATTTTTTTATGGTGGCATATCCGCATTCAAGCTGACCTTGTTATGCGAGATTAGGAGTCTTCTGTTATCAAAAATGTAGATTTTACCGTTGACGCATATTTTAGGTATGTTTTTGCTACTTTCATGACTTTACCAAGAGATAAACTATATAATGTTTTACGCAATTTAATTCTCTCCCCCCTAAGTTTGAATGTACATATGAGATAGAAACTAATAATTCAATTTCTTTTTTATATGTGAATGTTATTGAAACTGATGAAGGTACTATTATCACGGATTGGTACCAAAAGAATACTTATTTAGGTAAATAAGTTTTCTTTCTAACCATCCCATTCAGCATAAAATAGTTATTGCGAAAAATCTGGAACACGCATCGTCCACACTATCGCATAAATACTTTCATAAGTCCAATATCTGTGCCATTCCATGGTAGTTTGTCTTTTGAGGTTACACGAATTTTGAATGATTGGAACATCAAAATAACACATAGGATTGATTCTCAACTGGTTAAGTTCACAAAATTAGAAGAGATTGTCTTAATATTTTTTAGCTCACTAATTTAGTATATAAAACATTTTTTTCAATTGTGACAAATGTTCCGTACACAGAAAAAACTGAAGTTAAATTTTGTTGCATGTAAAATTTTCGGCTGTTAAAGATTACATGCTTTTTGGCAAAAGTTTATCTTATGATAGAATCAAAGCTGTCGTCTGCTGCGTCCTTTGCAGCAATGGAAAAACGGCAAAGTATAAGTGGATAGATATAATTCAGGAAACTAGATTCAGAACAACTTTTCACTTACCTAATTGTTATTTTGAAAATAATGAGACTTTTCGTGGACGAATCAAAACGTATTCTTCGTGGATGTCAATGAAGAACTTGACACAACAACAAGCTTCGACACCATCTTTAAAGGTTACTCCATGGCGTACGTAGTTCATAAGATGGTGAAAGATCTTGAAAAATTTTATCGTGATACTTTCTGCCACAGTCGGTATTGTAGGTTAAGAACAAAACCAAAAAGTAGGAATCGAATTGATTTTAAGTTGGAACATTCAGTGGAGGATCTATGTATTTTTTGCAGCTTGGACAAAAATGATTCTCCGGACTGTAAAATTCCCGAGCTCGAAGATTTACGATTAATAGAATTCCCGAATAGTTGATAATATTACCGTATTTGGAAATTCCTGGCAGTTAACCCTTGGTATACACACTGGGTTACGCCAGCCTGGCGCGATTTTGCAAGATCTGTTATTTCGAAACAAGAAGAAGTGTGTGCCTGTACCGAGGGGGCGAAAAAAGTTATGGGCCAGTACTACGCAGAGCTGCCTTACCAGCTTCAGTGTCTCGAAAACTGCTGGAGAACGCACTTCGAAACTTTCTCTTCAAGTATTTTTCACCCAGTGTTTATATGGTGTTACAAAATCCAGAAAAACATACAAATCTAAATGTAAGTAAATGTTATTTTATTTCTATATTTGTGATGTTTATAGCTTATATTGAAAGCAAAAAGTCTAATTCGTGTGCCTGAATGTATTGTTTGTATCTGTGTGTGTATGCGTACGTGACGATCATGTCTCTAAGCGTATGTTTTGCATTTGCTGACTGATTTACACTCACGTGTGTTTCACCACGCTATGATATTCTTTAATTGAAAAAATTAATGAAAATTATTTTTTCATCATACCTCAATCGAAAATTCGACTTTCGACGCCTGTGGAGAGGGTCGAAAATCGAATTTTCAACCCTAGGGAAGAAAGTGACAGATGGGTTTTTTATTTGAAAATATGTATATATTCTTTCAGATTCACCACTTTCAAACCCATACTGTTCAATTCTTGAGGACTTTTTCTATAAAACCTAAAAAGAGAAAGGCAAAATTGTTTAATTAGGAACGAAGATATGAGCTGTTAATGTTTGCCGGGTGAACTATAGTGTGTATACCAAGGGCTAATTTGTTTAGTAAGAATACAATATTCAAATATTTCTATTGAAAAGAATATATATAATGTCTAAAGTTTCTAAAATTATTGTTTGAATGATGAATTCCCAAATTGGGAAATTCCCCATTGAAAAATTCCCTAACAGTTTGTGATATTACCGAATTTTTCAATTCGTGAATTTAACAGTTATGAATTTTATTTTTTAGGATTTTTCAGCTGTCCAAAAATTGTCATCGAAAAATGTATTTTTTCAATAATTGTTATTCGCGATTGAAGCAGTAATAATTTTGGAAACTTTAAACCTTAAAATTTAAAAAATGTTATTATTGTATTTCTAATAAATAAATCAATAATATTCATGAAAAAAGTGTTTCGTTCTTCGCGCTCAGCAGCTATAGGCTATACAGACGATTGCTTTTGAAAAATAAAATCATGTGAAAACTAGTGAAAATTCTGATTAAAATTTTTTAATCTACCAGAAAATTTATTTTTCTACTTTTTGAAAGTTTTCAAAATTTTGAAAAGTATATAATTTTTCTAATTTCCATCGAAATCAAAAATTTCATTAAGATAATCTTCAAGACTTTCACCCATCTGTAAGAAACTTCCACACAAATTTCTGAAACTTGAAAACAATTTTTTTTTGAAATTTTGAAAATGCTCTAAAATTTTTAATTTTGGTTGAAAATATGTGGTTAACGAACTTAACCTTCGTTTTAGGACCCTTGAAAAGTTTACCAAAGGCTGACTCGATTGGACGAATCCTTCAAAAGTTAGCGTGGCGACGACATTCAGGTAACCATACAGACATACATACATACATACATGCATACATACATACATACATACATACATACATACATACATACATACAGACATCCAGACAGACACCGACAAAATTTTATGATTTTCGGACTCTGGGAGTGCCGGAACATAAAGACCTGTTAAAAACCAGAGATCGAAAATTTGGACGAATACAATACACTCTCATGAATGAGAATGAAAAAATGAATTCTGAACCAAAAATATAATAGTAGACTTTTCAAACAAAAAGAATGAAATTTAAAAAAATGGATTTTTTTCTTGAGTTGTACTATTTGAGTTCGCATTAAGGGGGTCTTCTAGTTTCGAGGTTTCAAAAAATCGACTTTTTTGGGATATTCCAAATTTAGAATTTTTCAAAAACGTGCCCTGGCATAGAAGATTATATCGTAAGTGTTTCTAATCATGTTTTATTCCAATCATTTAATGTTCAAACTTTTCCTTCACAAACTTCGTGTTTCAATAAAGTTTTGGTGAGACTTCGACTAGAAATATTTGCGAAGAGTTTAAAGATGATGATGCAAAATTAAGGTCTGGCGAAACTGAAAAAAGGGTTTTATACGAAATTTCTTATACGCCCCTGAAATTGGAATTTAGTGTCAAAATCTTGTTTTTTGATGATGTTCATTTTATCAAGGTGAAAAATCACGAAGCTGCAATCGGAAATATTTCAAGGTTTCTCCTTTCAACAACTTCAAGAACAAATCGAAAGAAGACAGTTATTTTGTAATTTAATGTCGAGTAAAATAACTTACAGATGAGACAGTTAAACTTCTTTATTATAATGAGATTCTGAATATTCTTTCCTTATTTCACAACAAAGCTTGTATACACCTTGTTCTTCGTATGCTTCGTATAGTCATAGATACATAGAACAAATAATGTGTGTAAATAGCACAATCAATGCTACATTCTTTTCAAGTAAAAAAACATTTTTCTGGTAATTGAAGTTATTATTAATGATTTGAAAAACGCATTTTTGAATACAGAGATTTCAAAAGCTTGTTTTCGTTATACAACCCTTAGTTACCATACGGGGGTCAAACTGCAGTAAATGCAGTAATGCATGCTACAACCAAAATAGCTTTGAAGATGATACTCGTAATAATTTATCATGGAGTTACCAATCGAATTGAAAACAATATTCAATATTGAAAAATTTCTTCAAATCCTTGATATCATACCCATTTAGAGTACCTTGAAATAATTGAAATTGTGGAAGATCTTCAAAATCCATTAAGATTTCTTAAAAATCTATTGAAATATTCGCTGAACCAAAAAGAGCGACTTATAATTTGAGAACAAGTTTTTAATTCGCAACAGGTATCAGACAAAGTGGAATAATCAAGACAGCTTTTCTAGAGATCAGTAGATTGTTTCGAATATTATGAAATTTGTGGAGAAATGTAATTCCAGATATGAAGGTTTAACTGTTGTTGAAATTTCCATGATATCATGGAAAATTTAAACGAAGAATTTTCATGTTTCGGACATCCACACTTGAGAAAATCAAGCCAAACAAAAACTGCTTTTTTCAATGCATATTTACATGTCAAGAGCATCAGTTTGAGCCACCTAAAAATCAAATGTCCCATTTTTCTGTCTTCGATAACAAAATAAAAATGCAGTTAGACGTAACGATTTTTATTTTTCATTGCACATCTACATTTCCAGATAAACGATTTAAACCATCGCTGAAAAATATTGGAAGAAAGGTGGCGTTTCCAGCATAGTAGTCTACAAAAACCTTCTGAGTTTACGGCCTAAAAGATCTTGTAGAATAGAGCTATAGACAACATAAGTCCCATCAATTCGTGGCATGTTAATATATATGTGGTTATTGGCTGGATAATTCGGCCGACCATATCGTATGCAAGGACCATGATATTTATGTTGAACATCATAGAATTCAAAAGAATCAGCTAAAAAGTACGAGTCCGTTCCTATAAGCATACGAGCGATTATTTGATCAGTCGAAGGCTTGGGGGCTACATGTGGATTCAAGTACATTTTTGCCCGCGCATGTAGGCTGTCTTCTAATAGTATAAAAACCAAAAACTCTTTGACAGGTTCTCGTTGATATTTATACAGCCAGGATGGTACTATTTGGCCGCCAGGAAACTCGAGCCATCCATAGTAGCAAAGTCCATTCTTCAGTTTTATTTCAATCATTTGATGTTCTATGTATGGAGACGGAGCTAATTTGGAAAGAAAAAATTAACAGTGATTACATTTTTTTTAACTGACAACTTGAAATTTTTAGCAATTTTGGACAATCACCTGTCAACAGAAAACACATTTCACGGTCCAAAATTCTCTCAACAAAGGGAAAATAGGGTGACTATTCATTTAGGAATTTTATAAACTTTGAAGCTGAATTGTTTCTAATCGTGTTTCTCAATCGTGTGATATTCAATTTCTAACCCATTGAATTTTGAAATTTTTAATTAAGAAAAAGAACCATTTTTCAATATCCAGCACCGTTTGACTGCTCATTATATAACATGATCATTGATCATGTTATAAATTTTAATAACAATTTTAATTGTTCTTCTTAAACCATTTTTCATCCGTGAGTGGAATTGTTGATTCTTCGTTTAAGTAACATTTAAACAATTATTCATTTAGGAAAAATTCGAGTAAGTTGAAAAGATATTTAGAAATTTGGCAAAGATTTAAACATAATTTTAAACATGAAGAGATTCCAAACAATCATCAAAACAAAACAGGCATTCTTAAGATACTTCGGGAAATTTTAAATAACTTTCTATTTAAAAAAAAGTAATGTTAACAGAGTATAAAAAAATATATTTAAAAAGGCATCCACAATAATTTTTGGACAATTGTTGTCAAAAAATAATTTGGGACATTTTAAGTTTATCTTTTTAATTTTCCAGGGTTTAATAAAAGTTTTAGAAAAAATTGGGATCATTTGAAAAAAACTTCTAATTTCAGAAAGAATTTCAAAAACAATTAGAAATATGAAAATATTCCAAAAAATTAAAAACAAAATGTCGATTTTTTAACATTGTGAATTAAAAATTTGAAGCTGTTTGAGAATTTTGAGAGGTTTTAAGATGATACCAAAATTGTCTCAAGATTCCTGGGAAAATTTTTGACGATTTTTTATTTGAATAATAATTTCAAGACAAGATTTGAAATAGATTTTAAGCCATGTTCAATGTACGGATGATAATTGGACAATTTTAATTTTCAAGGACCTAAAATTAATACAATTTTACTTCTATTTTAAAGAGTGTGCAGTTAAAAAAACTAATTATTCAATTTTCAATGTTTCTAACTGAAAATTGCTTAAAAAGATATAATTTTGAAAATCTATAAATATGTTGATTCATTCTTCAATTAAGATAATTAAAAATGATAGTGTGGATTTATACATTTTTTTCAAATCGTTAAATTTAAAAATTTATTTATTATAAAAATCGAACTATTTGTTTGAAAATTTATGTACTTTGTGGAAAATTGGATTTTTTTTCGTAAAAAAATCATCTTTTTGGCATAAAATTCAACTATTGTTTTTTTTGAATGTTTTTTGGTTGAAAATTATTTTTTTTCCAAATGAAAATGTAACTATTATTACAGTTAAATGTTCCATGATTTTAGTTGAAAATTCACCTTTTTTTAACTTTCTTTTTTTGCCTGAAAATTTATTTATTTAATTTTTGGTAGAAAAATGATCTTTTTTAGTTGAAAATTCGTCTTTTAGCAGAAATTCATCTTCTTCGTCCAAAATTCAATTATTCTAGTTGAAGATTTATCATTCTACTAAAAAATTGATCGGTCTGGTTCAAAATTCAAGTATTTCTGTTAAATATTTACAATTTGATTCGAAAATTCATCCCTTAGTTTGCTTGATTAAACATTAATTTTTTTAATTTGAGATTTTATTATTTAAGTTTTGGTTGACAATTTATCTTTTTTAGTACAAATTAATTTTTTGCTTAAAAATTCAACTATTTCAATTGAATATTCATAAGTTTAGTGGAAAATCTCATGTTTGATTTAAAATTAATTTTTTTTACTAAAAATCTTGCCATTCCATTTTCGGTTAGAAATTTTTTTTTAGTTCAAAATTCAACTTTTTGGTTGAAATTTTGTCTTCTTTAAACAAAAATTCGACTATTTTGTTAACAAATCATGTATTTTATTGAAAAATTGTTTTTTTTTGTACAAAATAATTCTTTTTATTTGAAAATTAATCTTCAGGTTTAAAAATTCATCTTTTTGGTTGAAAATTCAATTGTCCCACTTATAATAATTTTAGGTGTACATTTATTTATTTGTTCTTTTAAATTTAACTATTCAGTTGAAGATTCACAATTTTGTTTGCAAATTTATCATTTTGGTTGAAAATTCAACTATTCCGTAGAAAATTTACCTTTTGAGAAAAATCCACATTTTGTGATGAAAAATCAACTGGAATCTTTTTTGATTGGAAATTCGACTATTTTCCAAAACATTTCGAAATATTTCTAAAATTGTCAAAGGGAGAATCAGAAAAAATGTTTCAATTTGGTAAGATAGAAAAAAATTCGAGTAAATTCAAGAAATATGCATAAGATTTGAAGAGATTCGAAAAGAATGTTAAGCTTTGAAGGATTTTACAGAGTATAGATTTCTGAAGATCTCAAAAAAAAAAAACCTCATAAGCTTTAAAAGAATATTGAAAAGTTTCAAGAGAATAAATCAATTCAAAAAAAATTCTGCGAAAATTTGGAAGATTTTAAGGTACTTTATTTACATTCTTAATGATTTTTTAAAAAAGAAACATTCTATAAACTATGTATAAAATACGAGATTTATTTTTATTTCATCAGAATTAATTTTCAAATTCTTAAAATAAAATATTTGAAAAATTACACGTTATTAACAATTAACACGTGATTTATTCTTTCAATCAGGAGTATTCCAACAAATATTTTCTTAATAATATGCCAGTGAAAATCACGAAAACCGAGATTTAAAAAAAAAATTTATTTTTTCATTTATTTTTTAAATAAATTATTTAGTTATTTTCTGCATTATTTAATTGAAGATCAAGAATAAAGGAAAGGGGAGGCTAAATTTGAAGCAACTTTGAGAGAACTGGAATGAACTTTTTTTATTAACGTACCTGTATCCGAGCCTGTAACGAGACTTCGCTTTCGTGGAGTCGACGACGAGCTTGAGCTCGAGCGCATGCACTGATGCAGTTCTGTAAGAAGAAATTAAAATTTTCTTAATTTATGTATATTTAACAAAAAAAGTGACTTTCCTACGATAGGAGATGACTTCTTAAGAAAATACTTAAATTTGCTACAAAATAATTAAATTCTCTACAAAACAATTGAATTTTTAAGGGAATAGTTGAATTTCCAAACTTGAAAGATAAATTTGCAAAAAAAGTGTAATAGTTGATATTTTAATCAAAAAGGATGAAATTTGATTTAAGAATATGAATTTTTAAATCAACAAGATGAATTTGCAACGAATAAAGATTTTTCAGTTATGAAAGAAAAATAATTTCACCCAAATTGTTGAACCTTAAAGCCAAAGGACGAATTTTCTGTACAAAAATTGAATTTTCAACCGGAAAAATAGGAATTTCAGGAAAAAAATTAATTTTCAACAAAATAGTTAAATTTTCAACCAAAGAGATGTATCTCAAATTAAAATGATGAATCTTCTAACAAAAAAATGACTTTGAACAAAAAAGGTCAACTTTCAACAAACAAGTTGAATTTTCAAGCAAAATGATTTCAATTTTCAATGAGAAATAGTTGAATTCAACAAAAAAGAAGAATTTTTAACTAAGATAGATTTTTCAATCCAAAGAGAAAAAATTTTCAACCAAATTGTTGAATTTTCAAGTAAAAGATGAATTTTCAACCAAGAAGATTAATCTTCTACCAAGAAGATTAATTCACAACCAAAATACTTGAATTTTCAACAACATAGTTAAATTTTAAACCAAAATTGGTTAACCCTTTATTTTAAAAAATTCATTTTCAACGAAAAAAAAGTATTTTCAACAAAATAATTAAATTTTTAACTGGAATATTTCATCTTACAGTCAAAAGAATTAATTTCCAACAAAAAAAAAAGAATGTGTAACAAAATAGTTACATTTTCAAGCAAAGAGGTGAAAATTAAAAATTTATTAATTCACTTAAAACAAAAAAATGTATTTTTTTTTCTACAAAAAATGACTTTTTAACAAGCTCATTGAATTTTCAACAAAATAGTTAAATTTTCAACATAATATTTGAATTTTCCAACTAAAAATATAAATTCCCAACAAAAAGTGTCATAGTTTATATTTCCATAAAAAAATGACATTTGTAAAAAAAAAAAATGATTTTAAAAACTAAAATGACAAATTTCCAACCAATGAAGATTTTTCACTGAAGGAAAAAAATTTTACCTAAATTGTTGAACCTTCAAGCCGAAAGACGAATTTTCTCTATCAAAAATTGAATTTACGAATAAAAAATATGGCTTCAGCGAAAAAATATTTTTCCACGAAACTAATGCATCTTTACTCAACAAAAATGAAAATTTGAACCAAGAAGATTATTTTTTTTTTTACGAAAAAAGGAAATTTTTCAACTAGAAAAGATCAATCTTAAAAAATGGAAAAGTGAAATTACCACTAAAAAAATTAATGTCCAACCAAGAAAAAATACTTTTCCACTAAACAGTTAAATTGCTTACCAAAAACATAAGCCTCTAATGAAAAAAATGAACTCTTAACGATGCAGTTTAATTTTCACGCAATTGGTTGAATTCTCAATTCAAAAAAATTAATTTTCAACAAAAAATAGTTAAACTCTCAACCAAAGAGATGAATTTTCAACTAAAAATATAACTCTTCAGAGACTTCCGGTTGACCGCGGTGGACGGGTGGACGCTAAGTGTGAACCAGGGTAAATTGGATAGTTTTTGGTGTATCAAGAGTTGGCCCAGACCAAGTCTTTGATTTGAGGGGAAAGTTAAAGTGTTTTGCCGTATGTACAAGTGTTATCTAGTGTTTTCACGTGTGATTATGCGTTTAATTGAACTTTGAAAGTGATAAGATTCTTGAGGTTATGTCGTCTCTAATTAAGAAAGGAAACCGCGAGAGTGCGCCACTGGGCAGGAAGGATCCCAACAAACAAATCGATCGCGATACACGCTCGCGTGAATCGACACCAGGGGCAGCTTCACCGGTAGAGAAACCCAAACTGACAGGAAGAAAGGTAGGAAGACCGAGTAACGCAGACAAGTTAAAGGAAAAAGAGAACAAAAATGCTGGAAGCTTCGAAAAGTTTTTGTCGGGAGTACCAAAAAATAAAAATTTAAAACAAGATAGCCAACCTGAAGGACCAGTGACAGAAGCAGAGAAGCAAAGAGAAGCAACAGAATATTATAACAATCACTCAATAACGGAATCTGAAATGGAATCGACAATGTACAAAATTTTAAACGCGTGGTGGGAGGAAAAGGTCATACCGGAGTTTAATCGCATACTATTAGGGAAGATAGAAAACCTGGACAGAGAGTGGGAAGAGGAAGCAGAGAGGGCGATCAGGGAAGAAGCGGCATCGACTGCATTAGCCAGAGCAAGAGAGAGGGAAATATCTTTGTTAGAAGAAGGTGACAAATTGAAAATGGAAATTCGGGACCTCGAACGCAAACTAGATGAATTAAACATTAAATATGACAGGGAAACTAAAAGAAGGCAACGTACATCACTCACTATAGAAGACGAACTTCAGAAATCTAACGAAATACTACAGGAAGAGGACTCTGGAAAACCCCTAAAAACCTTCAATCATAACAGTGTACCTCCAGTGCCCGAGAAGATGTCTGAAGAGGAATGCAAGTGCGAAGAACTTGAAAGGAAACTCAGGAAAAACAATATCCTAGTCCGCGGTTTCAGAACAGTTGGGCCCAATATTATCGATGAGGTTTGCAATGTCATGTACGAATTGACAGGAGTGGATCTTAGCATCAGGCACTGGCGTGCTATAAGGGGAGGACTGCTTTTAACTCTAAATTCACTTGAAAATAAAAAGTGGATTATGTCTAGGAAAAGCATGCTCAAAGGCACAAAAATTATGATCCTAGACGACCTAACATATAGAGAAGAGAAAATTCAGCGATGGATTGAGCATCTCGTGCGAAACGCTAGACAGGAGGGAGAACAAGCCAGGGCAGGATACATGAAGTGGATGATAGAAGATCAGTGGCTCTACTGGAGCGAAGAGGAAGGACGTCCAACAACAACAAAAATTTTTCGGAGAGGTAACATTTAAGGAATTTAAGGGAGTGACGTGGAATGTATCGGGATATAAGAAGGTAGGAATAGCCTGGGATTATCTTAAAAATTTTGATATTATTTTATTGCAAGAGACCTGGTTAGAAGAAATGTACCAAGATAATTTCATTAACTCGCTAAATAAGGATTTTATATGGAAAGCTAAGGCCGCTACTAGAGTTCACAAAAAAGGGAGGGCAAAGGGGGGTCAATTAGTAGGTGTCAGGAAAAATGTAGGAGAAAACATTGTATTTAAAGAATGGCAATATGGATTAATTATAGAGGGGAAGAATTTTGAATTAGAAGATAAGAAATTAAAAATTATTACTGTATATAATAATGAAGGAATGTCGAGCATCATTAGCAAAATATCTGTACTGCTTGAGAGTGCAATAGGAAACGGAGAGGGTCTAGTGATCTTAGGGGATTGGAATGCGAGAACTGGCTGTGAGAGTGGAGGGTCTGAAAGCGAAATTTGTGATATAGAGCGTAACTGTACTAGGACCAGAAACTCAGAAGATATAATGTTAAATGGGGAAGGTAAAAAGTTACTAAAGTTATGCGAAGAGTACGGTCTTCGAATCTTGAATGGAAGTATTGATGGCGATTGGGAAGGGAAACTAACCCATGTAGGAGGCGGAGAAGGCGGAAGCTCGGTTCTTGACTACGTAATTGTCAAAGAAGACGAAGGTGAAAATCCGGTTAGATTCTTGAAAATAGAACCAAAAATTGAATCGGACCATCTACCGCTAACTTTCTGAATTGCATTAAAAACCGAAACGATGGTAGGCTATAAGAAAAAGAACAAGAAAGGGAAATTCATAGAGGAAAAATTAGTTTGGGATCCAAATAAAGAAAATCGATTTGAAGAAATCATGGAACAGCTATGGGAAACAAGAGAAGAATATTCAACACTAGAAGAAAGATGGAATAGACTAGTTTTAAACCTAAAGAAAGCTGCAAAAGAATCGGGTATGAGCAAAAGAAAATGGGAGGGAAATTCGGGAGGGTTAATCTCAGATATAGCAGGAGAGGAGGGTAAAAATCAGAAGAAAGTAGTTTGGAAAAGCCTTAAAAAATTCCTCAAAACAAAGAATGAAATAGATAGGGAGTTACTACGTAATGAGAAAAACAAATTGAAGGGAACTTACGCGCGAAAGACGAAAGAGATTAGGGACGAGAAGTTTAAAAAAGTTGAGGATAGCAAGAACATGGGTGATTTTTGGAGTGCAATAGGAGTATTTAGAATGAAAAAGAGATGCAGGATTGATAAAATAGGCAGGGAGAAATGGAAAACTCACTTTGAAAATTTATTAGGGACGAGAATAATTGACAGGGAAGAGCGCGAAAATCTAGAAAATCGGGAACAAGTTAATAACGAAGTAGAATTAATCGAAGAGTATAACGAAGTGTCAAACGAAAATAGCGAACTTAATAAAGAAATAGAGATGGAAGAGCTAATTAACTGCATAAATAAAATGAAAACGGGTAAAGCGCCAGGAGAAGACCAAATCACAATTGAATTCATCCATAATCTCTCAGTTAAATGGTTTGTCGAATTACACGAGATAATTCAGGAAATGTGGCGGACGGGAGCCATAAGCTCGAGCTGGAAAACAGCTAGAATTTTTCCAATTTTCAAAGGCGGGGACGATTGTAATACTGCTAATTATAGGGGAATATCTCTTCTCGACGTGGGGTATAAAATTCTAGCCAAAATAATGGACAACAGACTAGCAGCTTAGTTAGAAAGAAATGCAATTCTAAAAGAGAGTCAAGCAGGTTTTAGAACAGGCCGGGCGACAAGAGACCACGTGTTTACACTAAATTCACTAATTAATAACAGACTCAAACAGGAAGGCGGTAAACTTCACGTAGCATTTATTGACTTCAAAAAAGCTTTCGACACGGTGGAAAGAAATTTATTATTTAAAAAGTTGCAGCGAATTGGGGTATCAGGTAGAATGCTTACAATGATTAAAACTATTTACCAAGACACTTTAAACGAAGTCATAACAGGAGAAGGCACCACTGAAAGCTTTAGAACAGACAGGGGTGTTAGACAAGGGTGCCCGCTGAGTCCCACGTTATTTAACATTTTACTCGACGATGTAGATGACGAATGGAGCGGCCGGAATATCGGGGGAACAGTAATTGGTAAGGAAAAGGTATTTGTTCTTAAATTTGCAGATGACGTGGCCTTGGTAGCAGACTTTCCAGAAGGACTATCAGATATGCTCAAATCTTTAGGTAATTACGTTAAAAGAAATAAACTGGAAATTAATGTCAAAAAATCAAAAATAATGGTGTTTAGAAAAGGGGGGAGGAGGAAAAAAGAGGAAAATTGGAATATTCATGGAGAGCAATTAGAAGTGGTAGACAGATATAAATATTTAGGGTTTTGGTTCTCTACCGGGTCTACTTTTACGAAACATACTCTAGCACTGGCAGGGAAAACTCAGAAAGCAATAAACGCAGCTTGGAGAGTCATGAAAAGAGCCAACTTAAAAGACTTAAAGAGAAGACTATATCTGCTAGACACCTTGGCCAAGTCAGGTATGCTCTATGGGGTTGAATTGTGGGGTTGGGAAAAACGAGAAGAATTAGGAAAAGTTCAGGGTAGATACGTTAAAATGATCATGGGTCTAGATAGAAACACGCCTAATTACATTTGGCGAATGGAATCGGGTCGACGGAGCGTTGAATTTGAAGCTAGGAAGAGAGCCAGCAAATACCTGGTTGAAATTCTAAATATGAAAGAAGGGAGACTTCCAAAAGTGTGTCTACTCGAAGAAATAAGGGGCATACAAAATAGAAATCCTTCATTATGGGGAGCAAAACTGATTAAAGCAATGGAAGAAGTTGGTGATGGCACAACCTTAAACTTACTTTGGGAAAAAGCAGAGACAGATCTTGTAGAGGCGAAACTAGAAGCAGGACTTCAAATCAAGTTAGATCAGGAAATCCAATCAGACTGGGCCAGAATAGACAAATCAAATTATTGCAAAATTTATAAAGACATAAAAACAGGAATTGAAAGAGAAAACTATTGGGATAGGAACCAGATTAACGGTAAAGACAAAGAACAATGGGCTAGATTGAGATGCGGAAACGTAGGGAAAGCTGGAAATAAAGGGTTTAAAGACGTGTCATGTAGGTTCTGTGGGATAAAAGAAGAAAATTTAGCCCACATCCTAACATGCGAAGCAATAAGGAAAGTTATCGGTGGAGAGGTCGCAGTTAAATTAGAAAAATGGTTGGAAAATTGCACCGAAATAGAATTAGATTGGAAACTCCGTAAAATACTTAAGGAAGAACCGAGCTTAGTACTGTGTCTGTATACGAGAGCATTTGAAACCAAAGTAAGAGAGCTAAACTCCAACACTCAGTAGTATGTATAATGTATATAATTGTCAAATCTAATATGATATATGATGTATAGTTATAAGTTTGCAATTGTTATAGCGCTGTATGATTCTATTCCAATAGGATGTAAATATGCAAAAACCTACGAAGGTGTACATGGGCAAAATAAAATTGAATTGAAATTGAATATAACTCTTCAAAAAAAAAAAAGATTTCTTAAGAAAGTGATTCAACCAAATCTTTCAAATAAAATAGTTGAATACTCTATCAAAAAAGAATATTTTTTAACTAAAATGTTGCGTTTTCATTAAAAAAAAAGAAATTTCTACCAAAGCGGATGAATTCATGAATCAGAAAGATAAATTTAAAAAAAAAATAGTTGAATTTTCTGTTAAAAAATATTTTAGTTGACTTTTCACGATCAAAATATTAATTGTCAACCAAGAAATACGAACAAAATTGAAGCTTTCATCCAAAAAGACGAGTTTTTTCAACCAAAAGGGATAAATTTTCAACGAAATACTTCAATTTTCTACTAAATCGTTGATTTGTTATCCAGGAAAGATGAAATTTGTACTAAAACGAATGAATTTTTAATAAAAGAAGGACACATTTTTTTTTAGTTGAACGTTCATCCAGAAAATATTGCAGTTGATTTTTTCACACTAAAATATGAATTTTGAACAAAAAGTAAATTTCCCACAAAATAGTCAAATTTTCAACAAAACAGTAGAATTTTCAACCAAAAGTATAGTTTTATTTTCAACCAAACAGTTGCATTTCTATACAATAAAGATGGAATTTCTGTTAAGGCAAGTGAATTTTAAAATCAGAAAAACAAATTAAAAAAAATAGTTGAATTTTCAACCCAAAATTTTCATTCTTATTCAAGAAATATGAAATATTTCTTTTAAAACAGATGAATTAAAAAAAAAAACTTCAAAAAAATAGTTAAGTAAGTTTTCTAAAAGATAGTTGAAGTTTCAAAAAAGCAGTTGCATTTTTGTCCAAGAAGGATGCAATATTTTTACTAAAAAAAGATGTACTTTTAAATTAAAAAGGCAATTTTTGAGAAAAAATATTTTTCATCGAAAAAAGATTTCAGTTGACTTTTCAGAAAGAAAATATTAATTTCAAATTCAAGGTTGATATTATACGAAAAGAGTTCCATTTTTAACCAGAAAAGATGATTTTTTACAAAACAGTTGAATTTGCAAAAAAAAAAAGATTTCTTTCCAAAAAAATGATTAAATTTTCAACCGATTGATAAAATTTGTAACTAAAAAGATCAACCGATCAACCAGATCAGTTGCTTTTTCAAGAAAATAATCAAATTCTTTAGAAAACTGTTTAATTCTGAACAAAAATGGTGAATAAATCTACAGCAAACTAGTTCAATTGAAAAAGACGGATTTTCAACAAAATTATAAATCTTTAATATGAATAAGTGAATTTTTAAATAACAAAAATTAATTTCCAAATAGAAACATATAACCAGAAAACTAGAATTAAGAATCTTCAA